>JAGFPH010000914.1:51476-77669 GCA_018207615.1 Philaenus spumarius | reverse complement strand
CACCCTGTATAACAAACAGGGTAAAGACACGTCATACCAGGGTGTTTTTTTACCATGTCTTACTTAACCGGCACTACTCGGTACACTGTGCATCAGTTTGATATCGGTCAGGTAGTGGGGGTTGCATTAAACTGTTTCTTATCATTTAACAATCCATCCGGGTTTTGGAATTCATTGCGAAATATTCGATACTCTTCCATGCGGTTGGTAAAATTGGCCTTTTTACATTTCTGTAATATTTGCATGTTATCATTCATGCTGTCATATGAATGATCTCAATTTACCAAGGATTGGATTTTCAGGGTATTTTAGCGCTCTTTGTATCGCGTGTGAACGCCCTGTTTGTCCAACGTAAAATTTATCGCATGAACTACAGTTTAATCAACGGTATTTGTGAATTTGTTTTGATTTTTAGTTGTGTTCCTATTTAGTATCTGGTTTTGGTTGGAATTGGAATTGAAAGCTATTTTGTATCCCTGTTGCCTGAAGAGGTTAGCTATTGCATTGTTAAACTTAGATGTGTGTTGTAGTGTTACAAATTTTGTAACTTTCCGAAGTTGATATACAAAGAATAACATACATTAAGTACTGTTTAAATAAACCTGTTTACTTGCTTTTCTAAATTCAAAAACTGCACTCGGTAATTTAACGAAATAAAATACTAGAAAGTTAAATGAACACTAATATTGTAAGCGTTTTCGACAGGAAATATAACTTCTTCTCTTTCACCCAACATGTGTAGCCTAATGGACGATAAATTATTACAAATAATGGATTGACAATTCAGTAGTAGCTAAACGAAGTCTTTCAATTATATAGCCCACACCCATGATGACAAAGTGGATCAGGAATATTAATTAAATTAAATCATATTTTAATATTCCTGTTGATTGGATTTATCTAAACACATTTAATATAAACTAAACATATTTTAATAAATACAGATTTTAATCAAGTGATGTTTTATGCTTTTAAATAAATTCGATACTCTACTAATATGCAAATTAGGCCTAGAATCATAACACCGGCTTTTGTACTTAAGAAATCTCAAGAATTAATTACAGTTTTCTTCTGAATGTCGACATGGTTTTAAATATCTAATGCAGTTTTTAAAATTGATTATGGCACATATTGCTTTTCAGAATCAAGACATTAGTTTTTAATTGTTTGGCGAAAGTTAAAGTAGGCCTATCTTTGTTTACTTGATGCACTTGTAATCACAAAACATATTTCTAGTTGATTACCAACACAATGGCATTCGCTCTCACTCCGCCAAGTCAAGGCTTCCTGTGCAATTTGTTCTTCGTAATACCACTTAGAATTCATTTCATGTTCATAGGGTCTTCTTATTACAAATACTCCAATTCTTATTAGTTTTTATCATAATTGGAAATTCTTACTTACAGTTATTGTCGATTTAGCTTGTTTTACTATATCCGGATTCTCTTCCAAAATACATACACAATTATAAATGTGCATCATTATTACATTAATGTCATTATCAATCAGTTCAATAGATAAAATAATAATAATTTCTCACGTATAATAAGTGTGTCTTAAATTTAAAAAAAATATAGGATGACTTACTTAGGAATGAAAAGCAGATAAAATACTTTCAACAGCTTTCGTAGGTTAATAAGAGAAATGAGCTTTCACTTAGTATTCCTACCAATAAAAAGATTAGCCATTTCGAAATATTCGAAAGAGTTAATGTTATTAATTATAATAACAGTGAAATTAAATAGTTAAAATACAGTATATGTTAAATGTAATCAGCCTGTAAAATAAATTGTAATAGAAATAATGTCACATACGCGAGTTTAAATTATTCAATGAAACAAATAAATTGATTTCTGTTTGACTAATATTATAACTAGTTACTCCTACTTACAGCAAATATACTATAAATGTTACATTTACAGATCACGCATTGTTACTTACTTGTAATTTTAGATAATTTTCTTTTATCATAAAGCAAAATGTTAGCAGTCTTCTGTTCCCTGTGTTTCTATTTCTCGTTATTCTGTTAAAAATACGATTTGTTATAAGTAGAGTCCAATTTCTCTTACCTACCGTTTGTTAAATATATATTTAATAAATTGTTATACTCGTACATTGTATCGAATCTGTGGCTGATTACTTTTGTCGTTTGGTGAGATTATAAATAACGTGAAGATAATATACAAAGCGCGATCAGGCTCAAATTAAAAAAGAAGTATAACTTTAAAAAGTCTTTAATTTTTACATCGGGGAAAACAATTATTCTCAGCACGTGTTTATATTTCAACTTGAGTACATATTGTATATATATTGACTTAGCCCTATATAATAAATTTCTTGGAAATTGTAATTTATATATAACGCAAGGCGTAAATTCTACAAAATAAAGTTACAGAGGTTTATATAGCTTCAATAAGTAAATCTCCAATGATGCGAAATAACAACTTGTTATTTTTAACTACATTTTTAAAACCAGGCTACCGGAAACGAAATGGGAATACAATTTAACAAGGTATTTTGCATACGAATTTGTGTAAGTAATATTAAGTTTCGTACGATACACTGTTTACTAAATACACAAACAGAAACTAGTATAATATTTTTATTTCGAGAAAATGGTTTTACATTTTAAACAATTCAAAAATTGCTGATTCAGTAGTGCTAAAATATTGGTTAAGCAAGATATTGTTAAAAAAAACTTTAAAAAGCATTGTTTGACGAACAAGTAGACTATTTCCTTCTATTTTTCTGTAATAAATATAATAAATTGAGGAAATACTAAAAATATAATTATAACATAATATGGTATATTTAGTCAGCACTTTTACTGTGTCCTTGCACCATAGTTTTAAATAGTGTGCTCAATAGTTGCACATAGTTACTGGGTCCTATTCTTTTGCCCATCAGTTAACGTAAATGTAAACATATGTAAAAAAAAAAGCGTGGGGCGCTTTGTCCATATTTCTCGTACATCGAGCGCCCAACGCTTTTTTACAATAATGCTAGTATTTATCGTTTATTATTGTTTTAAGCTTATTTGAAAAATTATTTTTAACTTTTTAGTTTGATATGCTCTAAAAGCGTGTTTTTTAGTTTTTTTAAACTATATTTATTTAAATATTCGGATGGGTCCACCATTTTTTAATTTTACAATATCCGTAGTACTGATAATACTATAATAATGCTTTGTTATTGCTTGATTAAATTTCATTACTTGTATTGCATAGGGGTACTACCCCAATAATTTTTTTTATTTTATCGACCATATTCTCTAAACAATCCAGGCACTAATATGTGGAAATTTTGTGAAATATTTAGTGAAATTAGTTGAGTAGTTTTTGAGAATATATAAAATGAAAATGTATCGATTATTTATTATTGAATTGTAAGGGTAGTTATTCCATTTTATAACTTTCACTTATTAAATCAAATTGCAAATGGATTTTATATCCCTTAAGAATAATGTTACAAAAATTTAGATTTATAGTTTGTAGGAAGTTAGTGCAATTTATTTTTACTGTATAGGGGTAGCTACCCCATTTTAATCTCTTTAATTTTAGTTATAATATTCTTTAAACAATCATGGTTTTAATATGTGTAAACTGTGAATTTAGTTACGTTGGTCTAGTAGTTTTAGAGAATAAAGAAAAAGTATATTATTATCTATCGATTATTATTGAATTTTATTCAAATTCATCTCTTCGACTTAAGTAATCAAATTTCAAATGGCTTTTTATATCACAGAAAAGTAATATTACATAATTTTTGTTTTTTAGATTGTAGGATGTTAGTTTAATTTATATTTATAGTATAGGGATAGTAACCTCATTTCAATCCATTAGACTCTAGTAATTGTAATGATAAAACACTCCTGGTAATGATAAAAATATGGATGAACTGTAAAAATATTAGTGAAATAGGTCGAATAGTTTTTTAGTCTATAGAATACAAAGAAAAAAGAAATAAACAGTTGTTTTTATATCTAGAGTACATTATTATGTCTTGAATATTGAGCAAAAGTAGAAAATAGGCTACATCAAACTTAAAAATTTAACGGAATTTTTTATGTAGGCCGTACACTAATTATAGAAACATATTTTATTTTGTAAAACCTTATTTATATTTTTGAAAAGGGGATGTTTTATTTACATTGTTACCGTATGCTTTTTACGTACAAATTGCTAAACCATCAGGTATTTAACAATTCCATTCCAACCAAAAAGAAAAGTAAAAATTGGAAATTAAAACCAAATATGAATGGTTTCAAAATATAATATGACAAAATAATTAACTGTTTTGATAAGGAAGGTTGTAGTAATTGCGTATGGTTATTAATGCAGTTATAAAAACCAAAATAGCAGTTTTGGAGTAAGATATTATTATTATATAGTTGTGTGTGGTCGCATTTTATGCACTATTTTGGGAATCACTTAGGTATGATTCAAAATACTAATGATAGTCAAATAGTAATAATTACAAATACGTTTAGAGAAGCGCTAAATTGATTGCATCAACAATTTCTCGCCGTAATGGGGAAGTGTAAATAATAGATTCTGCACTATTAAATGTATACAATTTGTACAAGCTTTTTATTACGAGGTGATCCAAAAAACAGGACATTTAAACAAATTAAATAACTCAATAACAAAACATAGTTTAATTTTACAAACCAAACTAAAATATTTGCTTGATTTTGCCATTTCTACTTATGATAAATAATGTCCGTCAAGTGTCGTCCTTCCACATCCACACAGGCCTCCCCCTCTTCTGCATACTCGCAGTAACCTTCTGCAACATTGACTGAGGAATTGCACCGATCTCGTTCCTTGTGCACTGCTTTAGTTCAGCAATATTCTGGGGCTTAGAAACGAAGACTTTACTCTTTAGATAGCCCTATAGCCAACAGTCTCAAGAGGTCACGTCTGGGGATCGCGCAGACCATGGAACATCACCAAACTGGTAAATCAAATGTCCCGGAAACAGTTGACGTAACACTGGTATTCATTCATTTGATGTGTGAGAAGTCGCACCACCCTGGTTTAACCAAATAGAGTTTGTGACGATTCCTAACTGACGTAACTGTAGCATCAGAAAATTTCTGAGCATGGCCACATAGTCCCATATCGTTCTCAAAAAAATATGGGCCAATGATCCCAAACCACGTCACTCCACATCAAACAGTCGCTTTTTATGGACGAAGTGATCGTTCATAAAGTTCTCTTGGATTTTCGGCAGACCAATATCGAACATTTTGTTTATTAACTTTTTCCGACAATTCAAAATGAGCTTCATCCGACATGACCAGTATTTGAAGAAGATTAGCTTCATTCACAAGCTGCGATAGTCTATGACAGGCGCGAATCGAAGTCCATCTTGTTTAGTTTCTGAGTCATCATTATTTTAAGGGATGGAAATTTAAATCCAAATGTAATATTCTACGGACAGAAGTATTCGAAATAGCCAAAGCGATTGGTTGTTTGCGGGCTGAGCGCTTATGACTCAGCAGCACACTTGCGCGAACCATTTCAACGTTTTCTGGCGTTCGAACTGTCCGAGGTCTGCCACTAGGTTTGATTTTGAGTGCAGAAGCCGTGTACCGGAAATTATCAACCCACCTTAGAATAGTTTTTCGACTTGGATTGGCACCATGCCGACCGTCGTTGAAGTGGCACGAAACCGACGTTGTGTAGAAATTACAGATTCATTACTTTTGAAAAATTACTCTATAATTATAGCTCGATGATGCGCTAACCACTGATGATCCATTCACTAACCTCAAAATGGCATTAACTAAACAGTTATTTGCCTCAACAATGAACTCTCCAACAGTTATAACAGCTGAGAAATTACAATACAAAAATAGGTCGGTTTTTATGGCTCACCCTTTATTTTATTCCGACTTAATTATTTCAGATTTTTCTCTTAATGGCTTTACTCTGTTTCAAGTAAACAAATGCATACGGTATAAGTAAATTGGAAATATAGAACCCAAAAAATAAACATAAAAACGAAACCGGAAACTACGTTGGAACATATACAACTGTGTTTTAGGTTTCAATTGCAGTAAACCGGATGAGAGCTTTTATCCTCTGTTTCACTATGTTATCAGAATTTGTTTTCACCCTAAGCAATTCAATGCTTTGTTATTTCCTCAACATTTTAATGGCAGAATACTTTATGATCGTACTATAAATCTGTAACTAAGGATAGAGCTACCTCAGTATTCTTAATTTATTAGGTTTAATGGTTTAAATTCAACGATAAGAAATGTCTATACTTAGCATGAAAGTACAAAGTACATTTGTTTCATTTTATAGATAAACTACTTTATAATTGCTTCATTGTAAAATAAAATGATATTTTGAATATAATAAAAAATTAAACATTGCAATAATTTCAAATTTGAGAATCTAAAAACAAAAACTAAGTAGTTTCTCCATATTTGTTTTCCTGGAGATAAATCGATAAATAATTCAGTACAATTTAAGGACGTAAGACAATTATGTTGACAACATAATCAATTTGTCTTTTCTAAAAATTTTTTTACTATCTTGTTCTCTGTATTTATGTAAACCAATAAAATAAATAAATTGTATAATTTTCAGAGTTTACATTAGATTTCACATACAATGACAACTGTAACAGAACTCATGGTTTTAGGAATGTAAATTTAGTGTACAATAATTTTTTAAGCTATTACACATTCATATTTCTCAAAATTTATAACTATTTATACAAGAAGATTTGCCTCGCCCACTATATATACTGACATTGAAAAAACGAATTAATTCATAAAAGCGAGTGTACGTACGTACGTGAGTAACTTATAATATAACAGCCGATTTCATCCATCATCTGTAATAATAACAAAATCCAGCGTAGATTACACTTCGGGCTTATGTTTACAATTTCAATCATTATATAACGTCTTGTGAAGTTGATTTTTTTAAATATGAGTTAAAGAAATAATGTATGCTACATTTTCTTACAGAAAATAAACTTATTCGATTATTAATTTCTTCACTATAATATCAATAATTTCTAAATCATTTGACCTACCAATATGAAATAAAAAGCAATGAAAAGAACATATTTGATCTTTGATCTTTATTTAAATAAATAATAACGTATACAAACAAAAATGTTTAACAAATAGCCCTATAGTTTTATAATCCTTTAATTGTACTCATTTACCGAGTTAAAAATCCCCGTCAGCATACTCAGGTAGGCCTAGATAAAATCTGTTGTTTTTAAATTGTATTAATGTTATTAGTATTAATGTTAATAGTATTAATGTTATTAGTATTAATGTTGTGTGTATCTAATTAATCTGTCTGTGATTTTCCATTGGGGCTTAGTTGTCATAACATAGTTTGTAAATGTGACACTTCCAAGGAGAATAAAATTAGTTTATAAGCAAACATTGTTTTCTGTATTTGCTCCGTTGCTTACTTTATTAAAATAAATAGTTTTGCAACAAAATGAGAAAATCTACACCACCACTAAGGCAACATCTACTGTAATTTGTAACTAAATAAGACTGTTATATTCGATACAATTGATTAAGATCAAGGCAAGCATTGTGTCTTGACACAAACTGTTCCACGATGTTTAATATCGGTTGATAGTATAAACTGAAATATTTGCTGAGTAAGTCATAATTAAACTCCCTTTACTAGAATAAGTATATGTGTCTTAGTTCAGGAAATTGGAGTGAACAAAATAAATACACTTATAGTGTTAGAAAGTATTATCTTCCTAAATGTATTGTGGGTCGAGTTGCCTGATGTTTAATGATGTAGGCAGGCATATAACCACAGTTAATGTGACCGAATGGCTTGTTTAAACCACAATGTGTTCAATTCGAACACAAATAGTGTTTTTACCTAAAATAGTGTTACATTAAATATTACATCTTCTCGAAAAATGTATATCGCCAGCAATTTCAATCAAGAGTAATATAGATAGGCTATAAAACACATGATATATTTTAAACCCATTTTTTAAACGACAGTTACAAAAATTATTTCTGAAATTTTTCGGTTTCCGACAAGAATTTGATTACGATATTTTATTCTGTATTTGCTGGGCATATTTAGATAAGCTGTGATTAAACTATGTTTGATTATATTTAATTAAAATTACGAAGCTCTAATATGCGTATAAAAATGTAACGTTTTGTATAAAGCGGATAAGATTTGTAATTTTATTATTTCATTTAACAGATGCAAGGAAGTTATATAAATCATTAAGCAATCATAAACTACCTACAATATAAAAACATTTCATACATTGATGACAAATTATTTGTACAATTATTGTTTGTTAAAACTAAACTTTATTCCTAATATTTTCGTTACACGGTCATTATTTTTAAACCAGTTATTTGTAAAAAAATGTTGTTTCTTCGATTCTGCACAAATATTTTGGTTGACAGAAAGTAAAAAATATAACATTTTAATAGATACTTAACCATTATTAAATGTATGTATTAATAACTGGTATTATCAGGCAAAAATAAATAAGTAACAGTGAAGGTTGTAGTTCTTATAACAGTTAGTGATTCATTGCCTATACTTTACTTGACGAAAATCGGGCAAACAGTTTTCAATAGTTCTCTACAATTATTTGAATATGAATTGTTCCTAAAGGATAAAATAAAATCCTTTTGTTTACATCATCAAGTGGAAATATAAATAAATAAAATACGATAAACATAAACACTAACTACACCTTCATAATGTGATGTTTTAAAATGATAAACCCTAAAACAGAATACTCCTAGTATAAAATAAAATAATCAAATAGGTATTTTAATAACACAGGTAATATAAATCTACCATTAAACGTAAACAATCATGTATTTGACTACATTTAATGATTCATAACTAAAAGATACAAATCTGAAACTAATATATCAAATAAACTACAATTTCTGAAATAATATATAAAATATGGTATACAAAAAGAAACCTGATTCAAATAGGTAAAAAATTACAATACATCTAAAATAGTAGAATACATAAAAATGTATTGTTCCATAAGAAATAAAAAAGTGTCAAAATGTATACCACATATACTTTTTTCGCATTTTAAGGTCTATATTTATCGTCATGCATTTGGTTATTATTACTATATGATATTAATATTTTAAAATACAATAAGTAAAAATAAAATGCATAGAAGGTAGTAATACATTTTTTTAGAATAACAACGACTTAAATTGAACTCTTTTGAATTTAATATTGCTCATAAATACAATGTTGTAAATTTTAGAGATAACCGGATTAAATAGATGATATTTGGAATTATGTATGATCCAAATATTAAACTGAAGTTTTATTTGGTTTTTAAGTAATATAATAAGTAAACCCGGGTGAAACCTTCCGCTATTTTTATTGTTTATTTTAAATATCTCGTGGACGCACTAGAAAGTGGAAAGTTCACTATAGTCTTACGTACTGTGATACATTATAGAAAGGAAAGTAGTTTCATTTGTTGTTTTTTGTTTTAAATAATCCATTATTTCTGCTTGCGATCAGTCTATATTCCTAAAATCTAAAATATATTCAGGAAGTATAAACAGTTTAAGTTACAAAATAACGTTCTTGTCTTTGTATTAATTCCTACTATAACATGTTTACTATCACAACAGTATGTACTACTCAGAAATATTATGATTATAAAAATACCAAGTACTGGGATTATAAGGCAAAAGCATCGACGAGGTTTAGTCTCCCAGAAGTATAACAAAAATAGTAAACATATAATATAAACAATCATGGTTCCAAACTGGAGGAAGGAACCAATTAGCTAAACATTCCTCTGCAAGGTCACTTGTAAGTGATAACAATATTATTAAACATACAAATGTTACCAGTCCCTATCAGTAATATATAACAAAAGTAGTATCACATCTTAAATATACCGCAGTGAAAGATGAACCGATATTATAAGTTGATTAAACTACTTATTGAACTACAAATAGATGAGAATACATATTTTTTATTTCTGTTGTTTTATTTGGGTTATTTTCATTAGCGTATTTACCTAAATTTGTAAAACATTTTCTCAGTAAAAATAATTGAAACATAACTGTTATATCTGTGTATAAGTACGTAATACTAAAGAACGTGTTTCCAGCTGTTAAGTAGGATATACAGTAGTAGAAGGTTTCCCCTTTTGAGAGGTAGGGAAACATATATTGTGATAAAGTACCTTACGTCCTAACAAGATGTACTAAAACTATACGGTGTTATAAAGTAACAAATTACAAAGTTACCCAGCCTAAACTAAGAGGGTAAAGCAGGATGCACGTGTGCGGCGGTAATTTGGTGAAAGCTGTAACAAGAACAAACTTCAAATATTTTCACATATTATATATATTATAATATATACAGGGTGACAGTTAATTCTGGAAATGGTTTAATATTTCGTATGTAAGGAAAATTTGAAGGTAGATGTGTTTGATTAACCTACTCTATGTAAAAATACTATTTGATTAAAATTTCAAAAAAAATTATCCGCCATCTTGGATCCACCATTTTGAATGTAACTTTTTTAATTCAATTTAATGTTTTTTTTTTTAAATAGTTAGGTGGTCATGTGATACATCATTTCGATGTATAATTTCAAGAAAAAACCAACATGACCAACTTCCTATAAAAAAAAAAAAAACAAAGTTACATTCAAGATGGCGGATCCAAGATGACGGATAATTTTTTTGAAATCTTAATAAAATAGTATTTTTACATAGAGTAGGTTCCTCAACCACATCTACCTTAAAATTTTCCTTATATATGAAATATTAAACCGTTCCCAGACTTAATTGTCACCCTGTATATTAGTACTGCGAACTGTAGAACTTGCAGCAATATTAAAAATCTACTCTTGTAATTTAATATTAGGGAGATATCAAACTCGAACAGATAAAGGTTACATTTCCTCGTTTCAATCCGATAGTTAACAAGATCTGTTAAATCAATTCAATAATTATTTTGCAGCCGTCTATTCCCATCACAACGCAAATTTGCTATTTATTAAATTTTCTCTACACAACCCATTCTTGTAATATCGCATCAGCAATATATTTTCGAATCACAATGTCAAAAATTATCACGATTCAATAAGATTCGACCTAGATGCGAAAGATCACATAACCTAATTTATATATTTTTTTGCATTTCTAATTTAGTTTTTCTTTAAAATTCCTTGCAACTGGGTAAAAAAAGGACTCAATAAATTTAAAATATTGAACGTGTCTTTTTAAATTTCTTCAAAGAATTTCATGTAAAATTTGAAGAAAAGTACAACGCTTTTGGCTGTGCCTGTGAAATAAACAGTTTTAATAAACGTAACGGCGAACAGTAATTAGCACACTAGTCCTAAAACGAGGCTTGCAAATGCTTATCGAATTTTCTACTTTAGGTTATATCTAATTTGTATAAAAGTTAGTAAAATATGAGATTTCGTGCATACTGTATTTATTTCTTGCTTATGTTTATAATTTTGTTTAAACTACATTTTTAAACACAATTATTCGGTTAAAACTTGAAATTCTTAACGCTATTTTTTTTGTGTATTCTGTATTTTTGAATTGTATCAACGGGACGTATTTTCTAATCGACAAAAGTGATTTATTTTATTTAAAGAATGCATGTTACTTATGTATTTGTTACTGTACTGTCGAATGATTCGTAATAAATACAAACTAATAAAATCGGTATTATCTGTGTATATTTACTTGTTACTATGACATAACAAAGTTGATATATATGGGGGAGTGTACCAAAATAATATATGCCACCCTGTTGACCCACTAATGGTGGCGTACCAGTTTTTATACCCCTATTTTAAAATTAATATTTTCAACAATTGAAAGCAATACCTATCAAATGTAGTAGATATTATTTATAAATAAGAATTTCCTTGGTTGTAACTTTGAATTACTACAGTGTTCATTTCTGTTGTGAAATAACGAGTTTCAATTAAACATTTTAATGAGAACAACTGCAGCGTTTCACTGTAATTAAATCCAGGAAGTTATTTATTTTTCAATTTAAACTTTCACTAATTCCTAAATGTGTTCTTAATATTAAAGCTGTCCAATTTCTAGAACTTATTTCTTCTGTTTTAATGCTACTTCGGCTGTTTTATATTATTTGATCCAACACTTGTCTTCATTCCAACTAATTTGTTCAGTTTAATTGATTGAATTAATGTCACTAATTTAATTTCTAAGTGATTGTGATTTAACGTACTGCGAGTGCTTTAAGTCTAAATAAAATTATTCCGTTGTTCTTGAAATGTACTCTAAGTACTAAAACACATACTCTAGAGAGAACAAGAAAGGAGAGTTTATAGTCTCTCTTTCTCTTGCTAAGCACGTCTCGTCATTATGGAGCCCACGTTTTAAAGGAAAAAAATAAGGGTCAAGAAGGTCAAGCAAGTAGTTAACCAAAGAGTACGAGCTAAACATAAAAACTCGTTTAAATAATTATACACAGTATTTTTATTTAGAAAATCTTTTTTGAATGACTTTAAAGCAATATTTTATTAAATTATTATGTTTCCATGTCTGTATTTAGACGACATTATAGTATTCAGTGCTATTGACGCAAGTATACATTATATCTAGTATAGATAAACAGATGTCTCCTAAATACATTGTTATTATTGTAATTAACACCGTAATAATACCATCATCGTTCTAAAAACAAAACAATTTATTCTATTATTACAGTATGTGTAGGCAAATACAGATGTAGTGCAATTTTTCTTTTAAAGCATTGTTTTTAAATTTTTTCAAGACGTTTACTATATATATTATTTTTTTTAATAATGATTGTTATTGCAGAGAACCTCCTTGAAATTTAAATGCAGGTAATAATAAAACAATAAATTTTAACATAATAAAGAACTAAAAGAATTTAAATAATCATTACTATGACTGTTTATTATAAATTAAATTACTTTTGAAAAAAATATTAATGAATTAAAAATGTATACTGTGACTAAAGCCTATAATTTAGAACTTCAGGCTATTTTTTTAATGCTTGCATTTTTGTTATATAAAATAACTTATTTGATGTTACTAACTTTTAAATGACATATCCCTGTGAATTTATGTGGAGCCGCAGTAAAACAATATGGCGGGACATGACTTTTTACTGGCCTCCAGTACATTAAACAATTAAGTAATATGTGTTATTTTACTTCAATATATATGTATACTAGTAGTTCTGAGAACAGTAGACCTCACTCCTTAAAAAAACAAATTTGGTTTTGAGCTTAGGTTAAAAATAGTGTGCCAGTAAGGAAGTAAGCACAAGGTTTAGCCAGCGAAACATTATTTTACAATTCCCGCGATTCCGGGATTTCTAGTTCTCGTTTTTTTCTTTTCTTGAGCTTTAACTGCTAAAGATTTTCTTTTAGAGGCATTGTGTTTTATTTAGGTTAATAATGCGTAAAATAGCTAAAAATATCAAGTTATAGAGGGAAATCATATAATTAAATATTTACATACTTAAATAACTAAAACTTATAATGTATTTACAGTTCCATAACTTCCATATTATATTTCAATATTAGAAATAATGAAAACAAACGATGTTAAAACGTCGTGATAGTGATCTCAACTTTATTCCAACCCATGTACCAACACTTCCCACGGTGTCCAACGGTCATTTTTTGTATGTCTTTTATCGCCGAGCGGTTTCATTTGTTTCATCTCATTTTGTAATTCAAGTATAGCTAATTCAAATACTTTTATGAAATTTACAAGTATTCAGTTTAATTCTTTGATTTATTATCTACACTTTCTTATCCCCTACACTTTCTTATTATGCAATTTTTGCAAAGGATATATTCCTAAATTACTATTCAAAACAGGCCTAGTTTTGTTATCAGTCTTGTAGTAGGAACATAAAAACTGGTGTTTTCAAAATAAGAAATTTTAAATTGATAAATATTTTTATATAATTCTATTTAGAACTAAATTACGAAAGGTTTCTTACATTTATGAAACAATTTCAATAATTTTTACTACTTTTTATTTAGGTCTAAAGTTGAACTTTTTTCTTTCGTTACTGAACATGCTAATAACTAATAAATGTTTCTAGATCAAATAACTTGGTTAATTTTACTTCAATCATTTTTTACTGGCATATATGAATTCTTTGAACCTTTATATACAAAAAAACTATGCAACACTTTTGAATTGGCTTAGAATAAACGTATAAAAACATGGTTGAAATACAAAAACTTGGACGAATGTAACAAATTTGAAGTTTAAGGCCATTTTGTGAGCTTACCGTTAGAGATACGGACAAAAATCAAGGATACAATTTTGTTGAAAATCAAATTTGCTACTAGCAAAATGTCATTAGTTTTTAAATTCGACTTGCGGTTAAGCCACAAACTGGCTTTGGAAAAAAGCTTGGAGAGAAAAGGTGCGGCCGCCATTTTTATTTTATTTAAGGGGTTAAAAATGAAAAATGGAAAAAACCTTATATATACATGGCTCGGCCTAGGAATAAGGAACATTCATGCAAAATCATCAAAATCGGTCAAGGCGTTTGACCGTAATCGTGAGACAGACACACAGACATACAGACACACAGACGAAATGCCGAACGGTCGAGTGTAAATGGAGACCTCGCTTCGCTCGGTCAACTAGTTAACACTTTCTTTAGTTTTTGTTTCCCTGACGTTTTTAGATTGGCGGCCCTTACAACCAGATTAAGATATACTTATATATTTTGGTAATGTAATTATTAATGCAATTTCTATAAACAAATATTATAGTTTATATAATTTATATCAGTTCGTTATGAAAACTAATACAATTTTTGTTTTTATGTAGAGAAAAATCCAGAACATTTTTATTTAAACTTGATCGCCTCATGGTATTCCCTATACTGAAAAATACAAATAAAAGCCAAATATTAAAGTAACTAAATTTAAAAAAATTGTATGAACAACTAGACGCTAAACCAAACACGAAGGCAGTGCGACCAATGAAATTAGCTTCCCGTCTTGCGACCTTCCCCGTGCCTTAAGTGCAAAACAGCAGGACGTTAAAAAAAAAAAAAAAAAAACAATGAAATAAAGCCAGTGAGTTTCCCAGATCTTAAACGTACTAAATAAGGTAAAAAGAGCTATATTCAAGCTGACCCTTTTTGACTCCTGCAAGCAGATATGTAAAAAAAAAACATCTAACTTACTTTGCATCAGGGGCGTTATTTGGGGGGGGGGCGGCGCCTCCCAAAATTTGAAAAGTATTAAAATTACAATTTGAAATTTTAAAATAATAGGCTTGTAATGATGATGCCCAACAACAGAAAATACCAACATTTATAGTTGCAATATTTTCGAACATATCATTAATTTAATTATTTTAAACAATAAGGGGTTTAATTTAAGTTGTCTCCAATTTCTTTGTAACTATATTTATACTTATAATATTAAATTAATTTTACTATTTTTTTTCGTTTATACCAATTTTACCTCTATTATTCTCATTATGAAAAAAACTGACCCCATTTCATTTTGCAGCTATCTAGCTGGTCTGGAAGTACCCAAACAGTTACATTAGTCAGTTAGTCACCACGTGCTGCGATATTATATTAGATACCAATAACTGCAATCATTTCAAGATAAAGTTTGCCCCTAAATGATGTCTCAATATAGCATGAAATAACTTAACGTGTTTTATATTGTGGACATTTTTTATTTTTGGAGAACCCAACGGCCCCTCCCACCGTACCGTTCAAATCCCCATTCATGCTAGTTAGTTAGCTTAAAGTAAACAGAGTGGTAACATTGTAATAAAACTAAACATTTACCATCAACTAAGGTCGCATAATTATTTTTTTACAATTTTCATTTTAAAAGAAACGTTAAAAACATTATATTATATAGACAAAATCAGTGTGTGTTTTCATCGAAACAACAATCATTATAATACACGGTGTTTTTGTTCAGATTTCTTTGAATGAATAAAGAATATGTGACCACAATATATTAAAAATATATTTAAGTAAATCTTGTCAAGATTTTTACTATTCTATAGCTTTAATAGGTTTTAATAGCTCTTGGTTCAAAGCTACTACTAATTTCGTACACATAACATTCAAGTTTATGTATTCTATTGCACATGCAATTAAAAACTAATATTTCCAACATTATATCTTCATTTATGAAAAATTTAAAATAGTGTGATTATGTAAAAAAGGTCTGACATATCCTATTGTTTGTTCATAAAGGCCTTTCAAAGCTTTTTCATACAAAGAGAAGCTGTTTATTGTTGCCATTGGCTTTGTTGTATTGCCTGTCAAGGTTTGGACGTTTATTTTGTAAACTTTTATATTACAAACTTTTAAATTGTTTCCAGGCATAGGGATTAATTTAATAAAGGGTAATTTACGTGTAAATTTTGAATTAAAAATACATGAACCAATTTCATGAAAGCTGTTTGACACTAAAAGCAAACAATCTAAGTGAACTAAATTATACTGCTGGAGCTGGCATGATAAAATTTACTAATAGTTTTAAGTGAAATGTAGCCTACATAACTATTGGGTCTATGTGGTATTATTCCTTGAAGCAAAAGTCGTAGTTTCTGTGATAGAGAAAGTCTCTAATAACGCCTTATATGCTTGATAAAACCACCTTAACTTGAATCTAGTAGTATTGGCGATTAGAAAGTAAATTAGATAAGTACGGGTGTATGTGTTGAGACCAACTCTCAAGAACTTCGGTAGATTATGTTCTAATAAAATAAAGTTTTGCCTATGTATGGTGTATTTTTAAACCACAAAAATTACAATACAGTTGAACAACAGTAGTACATGCTTATTTAAATATGATGCCCGAATAACAAATTATATACTTCTAAATAACCTTAAATAAGATATTGTCCTAAATATTTGTCGGGTGCCGTACGTTGTAGAAACCTATGCATCCGACTGAGCATTAATGGTTTTAGGTTGTAATATAAAATTAACTCCAAGAAATGAAATAGGCAAACTTGTATGTTGTAGCAGAAAAAAAAAACATTAAACATATAGACCAACCTTACCTTTTTAGATTTTAAAATGCATTTTTCAAATATAATTTGAAACTTAATTGTTTGTTTGACCTAATTTTAAAACTTCTAAATAAAGGGTACTTTTAAGTAGTTGCAAACATGTTTTAAATATATTTAAAAGTGACAACAGAAATGTCAAATGAAGGACTAAAATCTAAAAAATAAAACTTTCATAAATTAGTATTAGTATTCATAAACATAATATATTATTGTTATTATGATTGATTTAGTCTTCTTCGTTTTAAAATACAAAATTTATAATCACTTTATTTTATTTACTCCTTTAATCTAGATTTTAGATGTTTTATTTACTTATATTATTTAAATTTTAGAATTATTTTTATTGTGTGTTATTATGTTTGTGTAATTATTTAAATTGATTTCCCGTTATGTGCATTTATTTATCCTAAACATAAACATTTAACCCTACACTGCGCACTGTGCCATATCTGACACGTATTGTTATTTTCTTCATTTAAAAGAAGGGAACATAGATCTGTGTCATTTAACAACTTTGTACAGATTTGAGACATTTCTTTATAATATAAAATGAACAGTGGCGCTATAAAGTAGTTGTATGAGTAACTAAATCATCAGTTAGAATCATGTGTACAAGCTTTTGAGTTTAATTGAAAGTCTTTAGTTTTGTCTGTTTTTAGTAATATCATTTACTGACCCAGATGTATCTGGAAATGTGTGTTAGTAAATATAACTCATATTTTTCATTTTCAGTATAACAGTTTGTGAATTTATCAACTTTTTCTAAGTATTTAGCTCAGTTTGTGTACGTATCATAAGTGTAACATCTTGCATCAACATTACTGTTTGTTTACGTTTATAGGTTATGTATGCACTCTTCAGTCTTTGAGGTGTGAATTTGTTTATCAATTGTTTTTATCATTTAAAGGACTATTATTTAATATAATGTAATTATGTGTTATAAAAATCTGTTGAAGGATAAAGAAATAAGTGACTTTGTGAACAATTGGTGTAATAGTGAAGATGATTTTGATTCTGATATTGATGAGTGTTTGGATGATACAGATTTTGATATTGAAAACCTTCTAGTAGTATTTGATTTTGAATTACCAGAAGATAATGCAGAAATTAATAATGACAATGAAGATAATAATGTAAATAATGAACTAAATTGTATCGATGAAAATCTTAAATGTAACTTCATTGAAGAAGCACCACTGTCAGTTGATGATACAAACTTTAGAGAAAGATTTAAAAATTTGATTTGGAAAAAGAAAAATTTACGCCTAAATGATGATGTGCTACAGTTTAAAGGTAACACAAATCTACCTTCTCAAATGAAAGAATTGAAAACTCCCCTGCAATACTTTACCATTTTTTTATTGATGATTTGTTAAATAAGGTTGTTGAAGAGTATAATTTGTATAGTGTTCAAAAAGATCCATCCAAACCTTTAAGTTTGACTTTGTATGACTTGCAAAAGTATTTAGGCATAGTAATTTAAATGTATGTCCTTATATACCCAAGTGTGAGCTCTTATTAATTGGAATATAACAACAGGTTTTAAACAAATTAAAGATATAATGAGTTTAAAACTTTTTGAAAAGATTCCTTTAGTAATTCATTTTAACGACAATTCTAATATGAAAAGTGAGGATGATCCTAATGTAGACCAATTACACAAATTACTTCCAGTAGTTGATGCCTTAAATGCAAAATATCAAACAATCCCGTACGAACAGTTTTTATCGGTTGACGAACAGCTGTGTTTCACTAAAGTCATACATTATCTAAAACAATACAATCCTTTGAAACACCATAAATGGGGGGTTAAAATATTTATATTAAGTGGTGTCAGTGGTTTTGCATACAAGTTTGAAATCTACACAGGTTCTGAAAAAAAGGCTCGGTTACCTTATGAATCAGATTTAGGTGCTAGCAGTAATGTTGTAACCAGATTGTGCAGAGGTATTCCAGATGGTCAGTATTTCAGAATTTACTTCGATATTTATTACGTATCTGTTCCACTAGAAGCATATCTCGCAAAAAAGGTATTTACTCTTTGGGCACAATAAGAAGAAACAGAATTCCCAATTGAGAGCTGCCTACTGACAAAGAACTAAACAAGCTACAAAGAGGTAGTTCATGTGAGTTTACTGCCGATACTGATGGTATTGATGTATCTACTGTTATTTGGAAGGATAATAAAAATGTATGTTTGATATCACCATGTTAGGCTACCAATGCAGGGAATTGAACTATTTAACAAAAAAATCGAAATGTGTAGTTAAATTACCTTGCCCAAATATTGTTAAAGAATACAACAAGCATATTTTCTGGGTGGTGGGGTAGATTTTCTTGATAGTCTTGTCGGTAGATACAAAATAAAAATGCGTATTAAAAAATGGGTATATTTTATCATTTAATAGACTTATCTGTCGTAAATGCTTGGATTTTATACAGGAAAAATAAGAAGGAAAATAATGAAAATTATTTAACATTGCCTAATTTTAGAATGGAAATTGAAGAATGTCTTTGCCGAATCGGGTATAATCAATCTGTAAAAAGGGGATGCCCTTCATCTTCTAGTATTTTGAAAGTCAGATTGCTGAAAAGAAACAAAGAGGACTAATATCTTATGTGCCTCCTATTGATATACGTGTTGACAGAATAGATCATTGGCCTAAATAGACGACAACACGAACGAGGTGTAAAAAACCAAAATGTAGTAAACTTACTTATGTAAAGTGTGAAAAATGTGAACTTTATCTGTGCCTAAATAAAGACAATAACTGTTTTAAAGAGTTTCACACAACAGTTTAATTAACTAAAGATTTAAACTTTTAAAATAATATATTTAGCTATTAGTTATTTGTTTTTACAATTTATTAACCTTAGGCCTAGTTATTACAAAAATATATGAAACCTGAATATGAAACCACATTAACATATATAACATAGAAGAAACTTATTTTGAAAAAAAAAAAACAGGATATTTTTAACTTTATATTTTGCAAATATATTATTAGCCTACATGAGCTATTTCTTGTTCTGTTGATTAATATGATGGCTGATATATTACTCCTACTGCACGATGTATCATATATGTAAAATAATAAAAACTTGTTTTTTTTACAAATATATAAAAAAAATTATATTTATAAATATTTGTCCTTCAAACCACTAAAAATATTCAATATGAAAATAATTTTTTTAAACAAAAATAAAAAATTGCACAGTGCAGGGTTAAGTTTCTAAATATGTTAATAATAATAACTACTTTCCATTAAGATTCAGTGATTAATAGTATTAACACACAATTATTTATTTAGATGTTAATTACACCTTGCTTTAACGTCAAACAATATTTCAAAAATTCTTCCTCCGCCTGACTAAATTGTGTAACAAATTTGAGTAAAGGTTTCAAATAAATTTGATTTCGTGGTTTAAAATTAACTATACAAAATTAAGGCTTTTTTCTAAATGCAGTCAAAAGTGTTCCATACAAGTTGAGAAAATAAGTTTTTCTTTGATTAAAAACAAATCTGGCAAATTAATATAAATTATTACAATTTTAGTACGTTACTTTAGAACAGATATTACATTCATAAATTGAAATTAAACATTGAATTAACCCTAAATGAATAAAACCTTATATTATATCCAGATGTTTCAAATTTATTGTCTTTCATTAAGGATTCTGTTGAACCAACCAAACCATTATAGGTCTGTCTTAATTCAGTACTTCCAAATGAAACTGCCCCACATTTTCCACATGTGTCCAAATTAATATTCAATTCGATTTTTCTAATGCTTTTAGTTGATTTAAATCAAGAAATAAATTCAAACAAAAACAACATATTTTATTTATTATTGTAACTTTAGTTTGCCTGTAAAGTTTTAATAGTTTAGGAATACTTTAAACTTCATAGAATATAATAATTCAGAATTTTGAAATTTTTTTAGACTTATTTGTTTTGTTTTTAAGGCAAAAAGAACCGAAGAGCAATAATCGGTTTTCATTAAAAAGTTTTTAAACTAAACAAAAATCCATAATCTTCAACCGTATTGCAAACAGTTAATTTGCGTTTTATAGTCAATTAGGCAAACCCCTCGGATACAAGGTCTATTAGTTTTAACTATATACATTATGCAAACTCTTCCAATAGATGCATCTAAATTACCTGATATATTAATAATATAAGCAGCTACAGCACTCAGTAGTAACTAGTAATTCATGTAATTGATTTTTTTTTTGTATACATGTTGATATATAGTAACACTAATACTAAACAAACAAGTTTATATATTTTTAAGATGGATTTAGAAATATCTACCTGCTACAAAGAAGCAAAGAAACTGTATTCAGTTTTAATCAAGAAACTATTTTATCTTATTTTAATTTGATATTATACCGTAAACAACCTCCAATCTAGTATATTAAAGTCAAATTCTATAAAATACACAACTTTATGATATATTTTAAGACTCAGAAATAATTCTAGCTTAACTAATAACAAATATGGCATATAATGATTTACTAATCTTCAGATTTATTAATGAAAACTATCACTTAGAACAATTTTGTAATTTGCATTAATAGTACCTACTGAGTGGTGAATCTACTTATGTTATATTATTAATATATCAGGTAGTTTAGATGCATCTGTTGGAAGAACTTGCATAATGTACACAGTTAAATCTATTAGACCTTGTATTCGTTGGGTTAGCCTAATTGGCTATAATACGAAAATTCCTGGTTTGAAATCCAGTTAAAGATCGTGGATTTTGGTTTAATTTGAACATGGTTTATAGTGACCGATGATTGATCTCCGGTCCTTTTTGTCTTAAAAATTAAATCAATAAGTCCACAGAATTTAAAAAATTACAATATATTTAATGAATTGTTTAAGTCTTGCTAAACAATCAAAACTTTTAAAGAAAAACACAAATAATTATAGTAAATCAAATACTATAACAGGTATCTGCTCACTAATTGTATTATGTATAGCAAATTTTACGAAATTGTCTAAATAACAAATCGAGTAAAATAAAAAAAAGTTGCAAAGTCTTTCTTGAGAAATAGTTATATTATTATAGTTATTACTATAACTAGTTATCTATAAGTAACCTAAATTTAAAAAATATTAAAATAGGTATTATTATTCACTTTGAATTTAGAAGCCTTACACGTCTCAAACATAAACAAAAATACAACTCAATAAAATAGTTTTGCAAAGCGTTTCCTCTTCTGTTGATCGTGGTTATATTGGTAATTATTGGTAATTTACCTGGACTTTACCCATAATATATAATTATATAGAAACAATGCAATACGTTTTGATACTTAATCCCAGTGTTATTGGTGTTGCAATAGATTCCATGTTATATTATGTAACATATCCATTGTTTAGGGTACCATAAATATGGGTAAGTAAAATTCCTCTTTCCCTTGCTATTGTGCCTTCGTGGTTTTGTGGAATTCTATACAATTCAGTGGCTTTATGGATCCACCAGTGGTTTGGACGGTCATGATCCCAAATGGTGGAATTTAGGTAGAAGTGTGGCGGAGGTATAAAATGCGTCTCATTTAACTATTCCACAAACTTTGCATTTATTCAGTATTTATTTGTAATGACAATATGTTTTATGTCACCAAAACGATGAAGATTTATGAGTAAGATGATTGGCACCTTCTAACAAGAAATCTTGAAATTTGTGACCTTTAAACATATCGCTTGAGCCGAAACATTGAAATATTAATAATTGTTTAATTTGCTTAACTTGAATCAGCCAAAATTTATAATAAAAAACAATATCTCTTTAATTAAAAATTTTAAGTAGCATGTTTAGTTTTATGAATATAAACTTGTAGTGTACCACCTAAAGGTGCCATCAGAATTTTAATTGTGTTATGTTCTATTTCTTCTAATTTTAGAAGGCATATTTTTCAATATACAACAAGTAATTATTTGAGTAACTTTTTTTCGACTAACTGTACTGTATTACTAGTTGAGTAGTATATTGTTGTCCTTAGCAGTAAACACCACAACCTAATCTGAACGTTTTGTGTGAAGTTTGGTAAATATTTAGAACAAGGTCTTAATGCAGAATTGCATATACTGTGCCGGCCTAAAAAAAATATGTTTAAAATTCAGTTTACTTGCTTGCACACAATTAAAGTAAGAGAAAACGAAAACAAATCATATTTAAGTTGACTCAATTATCTGCAAGTATGTGCAAATGTAAATTAAATATATATTTTAAAACGTTATTGATAAGATTTCATCTACCGAAACTAAACCGTGTTAGAGCATTACTTTTTTTCTAGATAACCTACTCTAATGGTATAGTGCAAATTAAAATTGCCAATGAAAACTGATTATACATTTTTGTTTTTTCGTTTGTTGTTGTGTGTATTTCAATAAATTTTGAACAACAAATATTTTCCCAAATAAAGAAATTTTAAATGATTTTCAATTAGGAAAATGTGTCCTTTGCTATATCATGTCTCATCTTAAAAGTTATTGTAATCAATTGTTTAAGGCACAATAACAGTAATGAGGCTTCATAAGGGGAAACATTACCTATTAGAATCGTTTTACCTCAAATTTGACCACAGATGAAGCAATTTGAAATCGTACGTGATTGTCTCATTAGAAATAGGCGTTTTTGAGGTATTGCACTCTTCAGGGTAATGACATATGGACCATTTAAATTGACTTCTGAAACACATTATTTCCATATTTAAAACAACAGTGTACCTCATATATTTTCTGAAATACTTTCAGTTTTACATTGAACAGGCGTAATTTTATATTTAAAAAATGTGGCGTTATTTCCTTTATTACGTAAATTAATGTAATAGTAATGCAATTTCTTCGTAAATTTCAAGTAGCAATCAGAAAAGAGTTTATGTATAGTGGCTGTACTTTAAAAAGTTTTCGAGTTAAAATCGTTTGATAAAAAATCACTATCCTAACAAAAGTAATTTAGGTGACATATATGTACAATAATTATAATTATTATAAGAGTAAATGTACTAGTTAAGGTTCTGATATCAAATTACAATTTTGTTTCATCTAAAGCGTTTAATAAATGTGCATGAAAAATTATACAACTTTACGTATAACAACATGTACGTAACAACTTTACAAATTCACTAAAAAGAAATAAATCGAAGTAAGTATCGCCATATAAAGTTATCTGAAAGTAATAAAAGTTGGTTTGCTTTTAGTGATATCTACGAATAGGCCTATAGTGGGAAATATCACTGACAATTAATAGGTCTTGTCAATTCATAATACGATTTATTCGCTCTATCGAGTTTGTGAATTGGACGCTATTTCTTCAAAAATAGCGTTTCACATGCCACATGAACTGTAAGCATCTGTCATACTTTTTAAATTTTAAATAGGAAGTATTTGTACTCATAATACAAAATCGTGTATTTTGAACTGTTTTTAATGAGCAGGTTTTCCAGTATCCATGTTTTTACGTTTATAAACAACAATAGTACCTTATATTAGAATAGTCTTATGCCAGTAAACTATTGTGAATTTACAGTAATCTAACTGTATACAAAATAATTGTGAATTACTTAATATTTGCTCTTTATTTAAGATTCTTCTTTAAGTACAAATAATTCTTCATACAAGATTAATATACATTTAAAACTTACTTATATATATGAAAATTCATACAACATAATATTTGGGGCATATATTATAAAATAGTTAATTTTAAAAGTTACAATTTTATTTGAATTCAAAAGTCTTACAATGCAGCAAACTATGTGTGAAGTGTTATACTTATAGTAGCGAACTGAGTTCATATTGTATTTAATTAGAAATTACTCTACATTATAAGCCTAATTTATTACATAGCAACTACCTTCATTACATTAAGCAACTACTTCAATGAATTGAGTTATTTAGAAATGAAGAAAACATACGAAATTCAGCAGTGCATTATCAAGCAATACAAAATCATGATTAATATAAAAATCCTTTCACGAGAGAATGTAATAAATTGTATATATTTGTGTTCTCTGTTTACAGACTGCACTCAGTACTTTTGTCGTTTCTAAGCACTAAACGGGTTACATACAAATGCGTGATAACAAAACCAAATTACACAGTGCAAAGGTTAAACTAATATCCTTGCAAACTGTATTCGGAAACTCAAAAAGGTAATAATTAGTACTCTTACACCTTACAAACTGAAATACATAATTGTTTAACTAAAGAAGTGTGTTTATTGTAGCTGAAAGATAACGAGCTGCAATACTATAACTCTGCTACCGACGGACGTTTCGAATATATCTATATGTTTGGTTATATTTTAAAAAGATAAAAACCATATCATTCATACATATTTAACAAAGGTTATATTAGTGATAGCGGCAAATGATTCTTCACATTATTATAAATATAAAACAATTTGTTCAACAGAGCAATTACTTAATTTGAGTACATACTGCTGTGTTTGTAAAGCATTGTTTTTGGATTTGGAAGGCATCGGAAGAGCTTAAATTTCGTGATTGTAGAATTAGGTAAAATGAGATAAGTATTGACTAACAATAATGTCACATTAACAGCTATGCTCTGTTGGAAAATTGTTTCCTCTCCACTATTCATGCAGTATTTGTGATACTATGGAGAATAAAACCATTTAGTAACAAAAGTCAAAGTCTTATAATAATCTAAAATCAATTGGTACCGGGTAAACAAAGAATTTGAAATTATTTCCACTACACCGATGAAAGACGCAATGCTAAACAGTAAGTTGAAAAATTACAATGTCGATAGTATGTGGTAATGCAATAACTCAATTCTAAATGTAAAAACAATCTAAGTTGCGTGATTTGTTGATTTTTAAAGGAAAAGAAAGTTACAACTTTTATGTTGGTTTATCAACTCCTGGAGTTACTCTTATTTTGCTTCTTATGTAAAGGTTTTTATATTTTGTTATTTTGTGTTAGATACGTTCAGAACATAGAAGTATAAATTATTAACTTCTTCGACTATTATTTGATCTGTTTTATATGTGGATATATTCCAGTTTCTTTTACAATCCAGTTTTGTTCAATCTTTTCTATTGTTTACATTCAGCACATAGAAGTA
>JAGFPH010000914.1:24940-41476 GCA_018207615.1 Philaenus spumarius | reverse complement strand
TTTTCTATTGTTTTACATTACATTAAGCAAGAAGAAGAATAAATTATCAACTCCTACAGGTTTTCAATGTTACCGCTGTAATTTATTGTCCGTGTTCTGCCAGGTTTAGCAAAGTAAAATATATATTTTCTTGCTATAATTTACTACATTTCCTCCTATATTCACCTTTATCATGACATGCTTCTTTTTCAAGGCAATAATTCTTTTTTAAAACTTTCTTTAGTATTATATTATTTCAAAAAACCTAAATGCATTCATAAAGCATTCCAATGCTATTTCCGTAAACTCGTCTAAGTTTGTTAAAATAAAAAATATTGAAATTAAAATGTAAGTTGCTTCTTTCGATAAAATGTATGTGGTATAATCTTATATTATAACCTATTAGGACTTACTCATAGAACAGAATTTATGCTAAGATTGTTACGAGTAAACGGTAAATAATTAAAGCCAATTAACAAATAAGGTATTTTTCAGTTCTGTCGTACACCAGATTGAACAAGCATTATGTCAAAAAAGGAGGAATACAGTTTTGCAATGTCTCTGTTATGGTGATGCCATTGTTAATCCAATATGTGGATTAATTCATATAGAAAGGAATGTTATTGTACTGTTAACTTTATGGGTAACACATCAATTCAGCAAGTAGTAAAATGTGAAATATTAATTATTATAGTTTAAAAAATGTTGTAACTAAATTTACCGCATCTAAATATTTTAACTACTATCGGCTGTAGTACTGGTCAAACAATTGAAACTAAAGTGAACTTTCAATAAAATCAATACAACTGTTTCCAGGTTAACGAACCCTGTAACACTCGAAGGATCTAGGCAAAACTAATGATCCCTGATTGTCGATATTTTCTTGGGTAAAATTCCAAGGCGTAATATATAGACTTACAAAATTACGAAGAGGGGGGGGAGGACAGACACTTGATGTAGATATACAGAGTTCTATAATAATTACACAAATACATTAACGTACTTTCTCGGCTCGTTGGTAAAGCATTCTTGAAGTTATTTCGAACGTCATTGACAGCGAATGTATTCCTTAGTAGTAGCGAGTGTTAGTTGAAAGCTTTTTAAGCCAAACAGGATTTAATTGATACTTGTTTAACATAAGTTTGTCTTTTACCAAAAGTAAATATTCCTAATTGACGGTCTCTAAAGTATATAATTAATCTGCACTAGAATTAAAAAACAAGATTTTGATACGTAACGAAGCTTGCAAAAAATAAACACATCGTTTTTTTCTGGGATTATCACATTGTTATTAGCATTAGGAAATAAAAACTACTATGTTTTAGGGAAATTAGTTTATACAAAAATTGACATGGTAGAAATATACTGTAGCTTAACTTATTACATTGTCTTCAAAATTTAGAAGGAAAATGTAATAAAAGTCACTTTGTATTTAATAAGCATCAGCGGTTGTACGTAAAATTTTTAAATAAAAAGGAGGTTAATTAACTAAGCTTATAATTCTTAACACAAAAATCCTTAATAATGTAGGTCTTTATTTTTAAATATTTTTAAACTAGTAAATCCCCGTGAAAAATCACAGGCGTATTAATTAGGCCTACCTAACAATGCAGACGGGGATTTTTAACTCGGTAAATGTGTACAATTATAAGGACTTTAAACCTGTAGTAATATTTGTTAAGATTTTGTGTTTGTGTATGTTATTATATGTATTTAAAGAAAGATAAAAATGTTATATTTTATTTGCCTTTTATTTTACATTAATAGATCAAATAATGATTTATAAGTTATTAATATTATAGGCTATATTATTGATTGAAGTTGTAAACATAACCCCAAAGTATAATCTACGTTAGGTTTTGTTTGCGTATTACAGATGGTGGGTGAAATCAGCTGTTATATTATTATTAAGTTATATTATTTATTTATTCTTTAAATAATGTTACTCCACGTACGCTCGTAAGTACACTCGCTTTTATAGGAGTTGATTTCTTAATTTAAATTTTCTTTATTAATCTTGAACCGCCATTGCTCTAGTTTTAAGGTCAAATATGTATTTCATGTAAATTTGATTTTCTAGACCGTTTTGCGTCACGCTGTAGAAGTATAATTAATTGAAATAACATGATGATTCCTGACATTTTTTATTTTATCAGTTTTTAACTAATTCAAACCTACTTGAAGAATAGTTCAAATTGTCTATTTAATTACTAGTAGTTCTGTGAACAGTAGACCTCGCTCGTTGAAATAACAAATGTGGTTTTGAGCTTAGGTTAAAAATAGTGTGCCAGTAAGGAAGTAAGCACAAGGTTTAGCCAGTGAAACATTATTTAGAATTCCCGCGATTCCGGGATTTCTAGTTCTCGTTTTTATTCCTTTTCTTGAGCTTTAACTGCTAAAGATTTTCATTTAGAGGCTTTGTGTTTTATTTAGGTTAATAATGAGTAAGATAGCTAAAAATATCGCGTTATAGAGGGACAACATACAATTAAATATTTACATACTTAAATAACTCAAACTTAACAATGTATCATAAGTTAACTTAAGTTCCATATAATATTCCAATATTAGAAATAATGAAAACAAACGATGTTAAAACGTCGTGATAGTGATCTCAACCCATGTACCAACATTTCCCACGGTGTCAAACGGTCATTTTTGTATGTCCTTTATCGCCGCGAGGTTTCATTTGTTTCATCTCATTTTGTAATTCAAGTAAAGCCAAGTCAAATACTTTTATAAAATTTACAATGTTAATTTACAGGTATAAGTTCAATTCTTTGATTTATCCTCTACACATTCTTACAATAATATGTCATTTTTGGGCAAATGATTCCTAAATTACTATTCAAAACAGTCCTAGTTTTGTTAGCAGTCTTGTAGTAGGTACATAAAAACTGGTGTTTTCAAAATAAGAAATTTGAAATTGATAAATATTTTTATACAATTCTATTTAGAACTAAATTACGAAACTTTTTTACATTTAAGAAAAAAATTACAATAATTTTTACTACTTTTTATGTAGGCCTAAAGTTAAACATTTTCCTTTCGTTAATGAACGTGATTGTCTCTTGAGCTAATAACTTTCTTAATTTTACTTCAATATTTTTTTTACTGGCATATATGAATTCTTTAAACCTTTATCTACAAAAAAGCTGTGGAACACTTTTTAATTATTGTTTTAGAATAAACGTATAAAAACATGATTGAAATACAAAACTTGGACGATTTTTAATAAATTCGAAGTTTACGGCCATTTTGTGAGCTTACCGTTAGAGATACGGAAAAAATCAAGAATACAATTTTGTTTAAAATTTAAATAGCAAAATGTTATTAGTTTTTAAATTCGACTTACGGTTAAGCCACAAACTGGCTTTGGAAAAAAGCTTACACTGAGAGAAACGGTCCGCCCGCCATTTTTATTTTATTTAAGGGGTTAAAAATGAAAAATGGAAAAAAAACGTATATATAGATGGCTTGTCCTAGGAATAAGGAACATTCATGCAAAAAATCATCAAAATCGGTCAAGGCGTTTGGCCGTAATCGTGGGACAGACACACAGACATACAGACACACAGACACACAGACGAAATGCCGAACGGTCGAGTTAAAACGGAGACCTCGCTTACGCTCGGTCAATTATCTGATATAAAATTAATCTTTCGCAAATACTATTTCAGTGACTTGCATGTTCCAAACTAACAAAACATAGTTGGTATTTTTATGTTAGAATTATTTTGTATAAATAAGACTTTTGGGGCTTAAGGTTGTGCCTTATCTAAATTTTAAAAAAATCGTAACTGTAGTAAATATATACAAAGTAATAGCTGTAAATGATTTAAAAATATGAAACAACAATATAGCCTCCAACTTATACCTTTATTTATACCTCGATATTTCCTGAATAGGTCCTGATGTTAACAATCGATATAATATAGTTACTATTTTTAATTAAATTGTGACCATAATTTGTTTTGATTTTAGCAATTATGCGCACATACCTTCCTTGCTTCCTTTACAAACACACTGTAACTAATAGCAACTAATAAATAAATTTTAGAAATCAAGTAGGTATATATTAGAGGACAATGCGTAAAAATTTTCATTTAAATGGAAAGTTTTATTAGTGACAGTAACTGATTTGAAAGTGAAGTGGGCGTTTATCAACCTGACATTAAAGCTAAAACTTGGCATGGTAGTTATTAATGTTAAGTAAAGGTACATTTGATAAAGTATAATATAGAACAACTGCCATATTTAGCATACCAAGTATGTATCTAATATAACAAATATCACGTTATATGTAAATTGTTTTTAGATTTCGGGAATAACATAGTTCTTATAGTTTTCGATAAAGATTAACTTTTGGTTAATTAAATTTAAATAATACGTCCCTGCCATACCTTTAAGGAAAGTCTGAAACACAATTTAAATCAAATATTGAGTCTTGCTCGTTGTTTGAAATCTGCAGCTTACAACAACATATAATAATAATAATAATACATTTATTAACAAATATCAACAATAAAAAGGAATACAAAATCTATTATAACAAAAAACTTAAATTCATAGACAACCTCCATCTGCAGAACGTTTTTGTGAATTGTATTAATCATGTACATAGAAATAATAATACAAACTGTAACGAACAAAATACAACAAAACAGTACATACAAAACAATTCACCAGTACCACTCACCAATATAATCTACTTGGCGTCCTCGTGCACCCATTAGTAATTAAACAATTCAATCAAATATGTTCTATAATTATAAGCTTCAGTATGTTACTAAACAATTTAAAGCAATCTTTCCCTTTTAAATACCGCATTCAATCTTACTTTGTTAATTGTATACTGCCAAACCACTTAATTATAAATTCTTTTATAGCAGGTCAGATTGCCCAGTAGTGACAAAATATCCTCCACTTCTAGTCTATTGCACAATGAGCACCCTTGGACCTACCAACTCTAAAATTTAGTTTCAAACCTTCTCCTCTTAATTTTAAAATGCAATAAATAAAATACAAGACATATTTTACCATCTGACTAATAATGATTTTTTAAATTATAATTTAACTTTTTATATAATGTGTGATGTTCAGAATTCTGTATTATGATAAATAAGGTATTCTCAAAGTCTAACTTAATAAAATTTTGAAGATTTTTTATCCATATAATTGTTTAAGCTTACATTATATTACCTACATAAACGTTTAAAATCTTTAATCCAAAATCTGTTTTGCTTTATCACCTCTTATGTCAGGTATTTTTTAATGATAGAAGTCTATTCTTTGGCTAAAATGTATCACTAAAGTACAAAAACATATTTCATTAATTTCGGTCTCCTAGTACATTAGATGTATTGTATTCTTTGGCAAGCAAACAAATTGTTTAATAGAGAATAAATACAGTTTGTCTATTACTTCAAATTGTCCGAACCCACATATTCCTATCTGTGATTCGTAGCATAAAACTGCAGACAGCATTAAATATTTCCGGTTTGTGGACCGGAAAGGTACGTTATTATTCTTTAACAATTTTGTATGTGTCATATTTATCCCAAACTTTCTATTGTCTATAATTGAAGAATTGTAAAGACAATTTAAATAATTAAATTTAAATACAACAAATACTTTTAGAGTAAATATAATTTAATTAAGTTTACGTAAAAAGTGAAACAGTTATTAACCCTTGACTGGTATGGTGTCCCGGAGAACCTTAACTGGTGTGGTGGGATCTTTGAAGACCCCAGTTTTAAAAGCAGGAAAACACAATAAAAAATATACATAAAGAACAAAATTAAATAGTAACACAACATGATGACAGTAGTTATACAATAACCTTGTGAATCTTATTTTGTCATAAATTTTTCTATGACAACAGCATTTTTATTGATTCTTGTTTATATTTAAAACTTAAAACTATACTTTTTCAAAGATTTAGAAAAGGGTTATAAAATGTCTGTTTTTTGTATAAAACACACTTGTTCAATCAAAGTCCAGGACCCACTAACAAATACAAAACAGAAAAGAGGATTATTTTTATAGAAAAAATTCTGACAATAATGTTTGATAAAATAAATATTTGTTAATTTTTTTTAAATTTTCCACTAAAAATATTATTTTTTGTCTTGTGTAATTTTTTGTGTTTTATTTTTTTAACCTTAACAGCAATCTCAGCAGAGAATAGATGTATTGTAGTGATCTTTGCAAGCTGTTTTGCCACAGTTAGTACAAACAGTTTTCACTTTTTTGTCACTAGTTCTCGGGCAAAAAGAGCAAAGTTTTCTTTTAGTGACAGTGGGCTCAGCTGCTTGAATCGGATGGGCTCCTATCAGCAACTCTTCTGATTAGTGATTTTGATGGAAATATAAAAAATGTAATTTTCGTTCAATGACCTCGCCTTAGTAACAAACTAAATCAATTCCTTAACTGCTATGGTGGGGTCTTTGAGGACCCCAAAGTCTCAATTCTAGGAAATATATTAATGTTGGAAACAATATTAAACGTCCTTTTTAATTAACCCAATGAGGTGTAAGAATACCAGAAACAAAACGACACTGGTTAAAAACACTTAAAAATATTATAAAAACAAAAATAAGTAGTTTGGTTTTAAAAGACCCCACAATACCAGTAAGGGTTAAGGTGAAATGTCAACCTCTGTATTGCTAAGAGGTAACCAGATAGATACAAATGAAGACTAAATTAATGAATATTAAAGGTACAATTATAGTTAGTGAAAAAAAAAGAAAAATTCAGTAGGCCTAATAACCTGAATCGTTTTTCGTTTTTCCAAGACGAACGAATTTGAATCAGTCAGTTGTTATTGTATATATATATTGAATTCGAAAAGAAAAGTGGTATTTTGATAGGAATACCACTTTTCTTTTCGAACAATACTAGAAAAGGTGGAAAAGATGGTATTGTAGATGTACCAAAGAACGTAAGATACGACAATTTATAATTCATAAAACTTCGGTAAAAGTTTAGAAAATTAGGTGATAAAATTACTCCAATTGAAGTCGACATCAATAGTGTTTTCAATAATAAACTGAAGAGAAAAAACTAACAATTAACTTTTAACATTTTATAAAAGCTAAATATCAAGATATAATTTAATGTATTGTCCTATGCACACGTTTAGTTTAAGATATATTTTAGAAAAGCAAATCTAAAGGCCTGGAACCATTTAACCCTTGCTTAAAGAGAGCTTTGTGTTACATAATTATAAGCAATTAATAATTTGTATTTACTTATAAGTAAAACAGCATATTGTTATTCATAAAATAAAAGTAAATTTTTATTGTTTGGTAAGAGTTATATTAGGTCTTATAGTTGACAACTTTTGTATTATGTAATATATCAATTCCAAGATCATATCCAACAGCAAACCTCAATGAAAGCTTAACACATTATTAATAGTTTCGTTACAAAACATAGTACAATCCATAATACAAAATCACAACTTGTACTAACTGCAATGTTTTGTAACATACCATTAAGGGTTAAGGTGAAATGTCAACCTCTGTATTGCTAAGAGGTAAACAGATTAGATACAAATGAAGACTAAATTAATGAATATTAAAGGGACAGTTATCGTTAGTGAAAAATATAATAATAAAAAATTTCAGTAGGCAAACTGGGTCTACTCAGAGTTTGCAGACGGATTAGGACTGCTTGTTAAGGTCAGTCAGCGATGTAATCGGGCGAAAGAATTCGTTCTAGTTACTGGGAAATTTATGGCCAGCAGGAATAATTAAATTATAAAAGATTCTACTAGTGTTTAAAATATACACTAAAAGTTTAAAGCGTAAAAACAACTATTATTTTTAAATTGTTTAAATGTTGTTAATGTAAGAGTTTAATACAAAGTGATGCAAAATCTGGTTTTGTTTTAAATGTTTACAAGTATTTAAACAAATCAGGAAAGAATTATTTACCATGCTGAGCAAGTCTTTTAAACCTTAAGAAAATTATCTATACTAATATTATAAAGAGAGAGATAAAATGTTTTGTTTGTTTGTATCTAGATGGTAATCTCTGGAACTTCTGAACCTATTGAAACAATTAGTTTTACTAATCAAAAGCTACACAACCCCTGAGTAACATAGGCTATTATTCATTTTGATAAAAACATTTTTTATTACCTTATTTATAAATTTAGTGGGACAAATCTTAGGTTAGGCCTAGATTGATGAATCAACACATGTATTTACATTTATTACCATAGCAACCAATTGAATAAAATAACAGTTAAAACAGCTGTTTGCTGTAATATTTCCATTAACAGCTGAATTCAAACTTTGAAGCAATTATTTGTATTTCTAACTTTTGGTTAGGTTTTTAATAAAGCGTAACCAGAGCCTTGCTGGTTCTTTTAACCTTTATTATAACTGATTTTATAAAAATATACAAAATAATTATATTTTAACATTATCATTGTTTGCCATCTTAGCTTTGGGGTCATTATTATAAGCTATACCTTTATTATAAAGAAAACATAAAATGACAGATAAAACAGCTGTTTGCACTAATATTTCAATTAACAACAATTATTTAAATTTCTAACTTTTAGGTTTTTTTTTATTAAAGTGTAGACCTGAGTCTTGGAGGTTCTTTTAACCTTTCCTACAACTGCTGTTATAAAATATACGAAATCATTTTATTTTAACAAATCAAATTAGGTTTGGGGTTACTATTAATCATACACCTTTATCATAAAGAATACATAACATGATTTATGTGTATAGAAGGTTCCAACGGGGTTGGCGTGTGTAGCACGCAGATGTTTCCTCTTTTTATTATAATTTTAAACTAAGCGATAAAATCCCGAAAACACATAGAAAGTTTGAATTGTCTGATACTTCAACATAATACACGCTTCACAATCATACATATAAATTACATCATTACAAATTTACTAAAACATATAAATACAAAAACACTGTACAAACCCATGTCCTCTATCTAGCGGTTATAATAATATATTAAAACTGGTTTATCTCCTTCTAATAAAATTTCGTGGTGTGGTGTTTGCTTTCTTTTATTTCCTTTTCAAACTATTGAATTATACATTCCATTTGAGTTAAAATTGAGTTTATCCTTTAATACTGGGTTTGGTTTTTACTTTTGTGTTCTGCATTGTTCGAGCGTGTTAAAGACTTGACCGTTGCTGTTTAAAAACATAACTCATTAATGAAAAAGGATGCACCACTGTTTATTTTAAACAAACAATAAGAAACATCAGCTGGTATAAACAGCCTATAGCATAATTAATTATTCTTCCAATAGTGTGTTTATTGTTTAGTTTTTTTTTAGTTGCTACTCTAGTGACCATTTGCCTTGAGTGTTGGATGTATATGAAGGCAATCGCTTTAACTCGCACTAGTGGCCATAGTCTATACTATTATTATAAAGAGGTAGAATTTGTTTGGTTTTTTTATATGTAGGGGGAGGGGGGGGGGTAATCTCTGGAACTACTGAACTGATTGAAAAAATATTTTTACTAATAAAAAGCTACACTATCCCTGATTAACATAGGCTAGAATTTATTTTTATTTATGGGTTGCCAACCACTAAAACAATAAATATTAATTGTTATACTTTCCTTAAAGCTAGAGATCTGAAATCTTGTACATTTATTTCTTATAAGATTCATAGAAAAAGTTAACTAGATTTGTCGAGCGCTGCTAAGGGGTAAAAATGTAATAACAACCACTAAAACAATAACAATTAATTGTTATACCAGGTGTCTTAAAAGTCCAACCCTATTATTTTTTTATGAATGGAAATAGACAGATTTGGGGATTGTTAATATGAACAAAAATTTAGTTTTTTGGTGTATCGTAAATTTCAACCCCTCCCCCAAAATGGGGTATATTGAGGGTAAGTCGAAATTTTTAAATGAGAACACCTATTGAGTGACACCTCATTTTAAAGACCTCGATAATAGAAAAAGATTGGCGCAAAGCGCAGGTCTGTATGTTGACTCTATCCAACACAATGGCCATTCGAAGTTACAATTTTTCCCCATTTAAATAACATTCAAATGTTAAAGATGATACATCTGTTATTTTTTACAAGGGTTTAATCCAGTAGATCACTCAATCTAAGTTATAAAACATAGTAACTATTAGTATAAAAACAGTAAAGCTAAGCCCTCTGTAATTCCCAGGTTCTGGACTTTGGGATGATACAACCCTACTTTGTTACTCATAAGTGTGCATGCTTGTCGACTCCTAATAGTAAAAAGTTCTCATTTTCAACCCCTCCCCCAAAATACTCCATTTTTGGGGGAGGGGTTGAAATTTATGATACACCAAAAAATCCAGTTTTGTTCATGTTAACTATCCCCAAAGCAAATCTGTTTATTTCCATTAATAAAAAAAATAATAGGGGGGGGGGACTTCAAATTTTCCTTAAAGTTCGTGAGCTGACAATTTGTACTTTTATTCTTACAAAATACTTAAAAAAGTATCATAAATTGACATTTTGTCGCGTGCTGTTAAGGGATGAAGATGTAGTAACAACCAATATAGGCTACACAATGTTGATTGTTATACTTTCCTTACAGCTAGAGAATAAACCCTTCATAAATTATTAAGGAATTAAAAATAAGAAACCAATATGTTAGATCCTAATAAAAATAAATAAGACATATTATAATTTAATAATAGGGCCAATTTACATAAAATAACCTTTTTGAATTTGCTTTGACGCGAGTCACCGTCGGGTTTGGCAAGCAGGAGGCACAGCACTCTAGTAAATTATAAAATTGCATTCGATTCACGAACATAAGTGACTGTTATTAATTTTGTAGTATTGAAAGTACCAATTTGCGTGTATGTATGTTTCTTTCAATATTATAAAAACTATCTCCTTTACACAATTCGTTGATAAATGCGCGGTCGTTTACCAAATCAGTTAACTGTAATCAGCTAAGCGTATTTATTGTGTATGAATACTGTAGTTTCCAATGTTTTGCAGGATTAAGAGCGCATTTTGTGTGAGATATAAGAATTATGATTACGCATTTTAGTTGAATGCGAAAGCACCGAGCTTCGGGTTATACAAGAACAAAACATTTGCAGCTCATTGTCAAGTTTAATTCAAAGATATAATTTATTAATCGGTATAAAACGTTAGCAAATCTCTATCTCTAAAATAAAATTTAAACAAGTTTAAACATTTTCAAGAGGTACAACTAGAAAATATGTCAATGCTACTATTTTTCCATCGTACTTTTATTGAAGAGGTTGAAAAGTATATAAATCATTCCAGAAGTTGGAGCAGCAGTTTCTAATGAAATACTTGTACAATAATTACTGAGATATAAAATGCTTTTAATAGCATTTAGTATGAAAATCGATTTAATTAAAATGCACCTATCCAATCTTATATTATTGAACCACTTGAAATTTCAGAAAGGGATTCACAGAGAAGGAATGTCACAGAACAAACTGAGTGGCTCGTATGAAATATTTTGAAATAAAACACATGTAATACTATGTCATTAACAATGAATACGGGTTTTCCTTTCTAAATAGGTGCGTAAGGTGTCAATATTATGTTTTCGCTACTAAGACGTGTAAGCCCTGTTACAGAATGATATAAACTACTTTTATTGGAAAAACTTGAATTTTGAATGCAAATATAAACATTTGTTGGTACAAAAAACAATGGTACTGTCGATTATATGACCAAATTTATGCGTACATTTTAACCAAATGTAGCCTACAATATTGTTCTTACTACATCCACGAACTATTGTATATTGTTCGAATAAACATCCACGAAGTATGATTAAATTATTCAGGCTTTAACACTATTGGTAAGTCGATATCGTTTTGAAATAAATACCATCAGAATTTATTAAACTACAAAAATGTCATGATATTTTTTATGCTAGACGAACAATGTTCCTATATATTTTTTAAATTCTATATTTTTGCATTGATGTAATTGCAAAGTATATTTGTTAGATAATAATTATAAATTTGTAGGTTTATTATTTAATTTTTTTATTTAGTATTATAAATTGTTTACTTTGATTTTCATTATTACATATATATAATTTTTTCTAAAAATGTGCATAAATAACGATCACATATTATAATGTTTTATTTTAGATCTGTAATATCACATACATATCACATCTGTAGAATATCACATAGCCTACAGTCTGTGTTCATACAATTTAATCTTTATTTGAATTATAACACTTATTTTCATTAGTTTATACATAGAAAAATATCACGCAAATTATTGACTCAATCTCATTATTTTTATTTTTAGACATAAGTCTATAGTTTACTTTGTACTACTCTTATTGACAACAATATTGGTTGTTTGCAAACTAAGACCAAGCCCTACTCTGTGAGAGGGTATAAATATGTAGCATAACACCTTATTTCCTTAGTTATAATTTTGTTGTAGCTTGTAACGAGTTACCGAACTCGGTTACCTAAATGTACCAGACAGCTGGACTAGTTGCGCGCATGCGCGTCAGAACCGACCTTGCAGCTGGACATTGAATTCCAAATCAGTGTAGTTCCGAGCGCCGACCTATCAACTAGACGTAAGCTGCAGGTGAAACGTCCGTCGGTGACGAAGTTCTACGCTCAGTGTAATCATTCGTTAATATGCCATAAGCAAATGTAATTAACTTATATTATAATCGGTAATCGCGGAACGTGAGAATATAACCAATCGCGCACTCGTAATAAATATTAAGCGGTAATAAGTTCGGTTCGGTTAGAAGCCTATCGTGTACAAATGGTGACTAGTGATTAGTGAAAGTTAAAGTGTATTAGTTTAGATTTATATTAGTTAATTAAGCGCTTGTTAAAAGCTGGCAGAGTCGGATTTGCAGGGTACGGCTAAAGGCAATCGGTTGAATTAGGGTTGGTGATTAATAAATTTGCTCTGGGTATGCGGCTATCGTCAATTTGCACCGACCGTTCCAGTCACGTCTTCCAAAAATTTACTAACTCGGTGCAAATACACGCTGACTAGTGATTCCCAATAAGATCAAAAGGGATAACTGGTACAAGCTCGTGTGTCACTGAATATGACGACTTTGTCATTCAAACGCGCTTGACAAACGTATTTTTTTAGACTTGTGTTCTGTATTTTTATTTTTACTTTTACAATTAACTATTGAAGTTTATTGTCAGAAAAAAAATTTCGAATGATTCTAAATTGAATTCTAGAAATAAATCTTAACTGACTTGTTCTTAGTAGTTCTTTCCAAGTTCTAGATATATTACTTTTTACATGAAAAACAAGAGTTCCTCTTCTCTAATAGTGCGCTTCAAGGAGATAATATTAATTGGGGGAACTAGACGGGCTATAAGGTCGTGTAAAGAAAACAAGTAAACAGTTAATTGGGGGGAACTAGACGGGCTATAAGGTCGTGTAAAGGTTACCTAGTAAAGGTCACATTTTATTAAATAATTCAAATTTTATTAAATTGTTTATAAACTATTTAATTTGCGTATGCAGATTTTGGGCAAGTGTTAGGTTTGGTAAATTTATAGAGATTTGTACAATTACGTAATCATTTCAAGTCACCAATGAAAGTGACTATTGGTATCAGTATTTTACGATATTCTTTTCATATATTTCAACAAGTAGTTGAGAGAGCAATCTCAATAATTGCTAGTAAACTAGTTTAGAGTAGTTAAATGGATTAACAAGAACATACAACTTGCAAAGTTGTCTGAGCATTCAATCTAAGTTTGGCGTACCAGGGAATTTCACAAACATGGATATATCACTACTTTTTACTTTGACAGCTATACTTTAATTCGTTACTGTTTTTTTAATAAAGTAGGCCTATATAAACAAAGTCTTCATAAATATAAATATAATAATCTATACAATTATTACAATTTACTAATTAAAATTTAAGTATTTGTTTTTTTAGCTATACATTTAGTCTTATTATTTAATTTATTTTAAATATTTTTTTATTCTGTTTTACTCTATGTTAGTTCTATTAATAAAGACGAAGGACGTAGTTCGAACGATAGTAAATAGGCTTAATCCTATACAACAGTTTAGAAATTATAACCTACAATTGCCCCACTGTGTTTCTTCCCCTGCAAATATAACATGTAGGCATAGGTCTATTTATTTCAATTTATTTAGGAAATAAATATAAAATAAAACAGTGTAAATAAGGCATACCTCGTTGAAATACTTTAGTTGGCATACATGGTAACTACTTTATAATTTTATTATTTTAGTTTATTAATTATGTATGGACATACTACTATTAGATATTTTAAATTTATAAGGTTTTAGGAAAGCCTCATTACGCACGTTTTACTTCTCAAGGGAGTCACGGCAAAATTTATTTGAAATAAAACCTTCATTTTGTCTAATATTTTACTTTTCTTCCAAGATAGATGAAATACAGGTGTATTTATAGATCTAGTAAAATATCTAGAAGAAGATAAAAAATATATATATAAAATACATCAAAACAATCAAATTGCATCTTTCTCATCGAGTAGTCTATATGCATGTTTTAAAAGTAATTAATAACAGTTTTGCATGTTTTGGTTTTTTCTATTGTACATGTCGTATAATATGTCATTGTTGGGTTAGTTCACATGTAAATGGATAAGGAATGGTTTATTAACGATCATCGTTAAAGACAAGTTCATTACTTCAAACTAGGTTAGTTAAATTATTTGGGACAATGAGATCGTTCTAATTCACAAGCATTGAGTCCACTGTCCATGCTAATGCAGATCACCCAAATAGATAAACAGTAACTTTGTACAATCTCTCATAACTAATTGTGACCATTTTTGTATTGCATAAATGAATAAGAAATTATAAATGTATTATGTATTTACACTCATTTAATATTTTGTTGTTTCAAAGTTATTTTCTTATTTGAAGATAACTAAGTGAATGAATTGGTTAAGTTTTGTTTTTTGTTTTTAGGACGATCAAATTATTTTAAAATAAAATGTATACAAAATCATTGTTAATATAGTTCAATAGTTTTGTAAATAAACGTTATTTTGGAGCAGATATTAAAATAAATATTCACCTTAAGTTGATCAAATAATTCATTTGTTTTGAAAAAGTTTAACTAATTTAGACAAGGACAAACAATATTGCAAATAATTTTATTGGCAATTAATGCAATTAATGTTATTGGCAATTAATGAAATTAATGTTATTGGCAATTAATTCAGTTAATGTTATTGGAAACTAATGCAATTAATGTTATTGACGATAAATTCCATTGGTAATTAATGCAATTAATCTTATTGATAATTAATGCAATAAATGTTATTTGAAATTAATGCAACTAATGTTATTTTCAATTAATGTTATTGGAAATATATGCAGTTAATGTTATTGGCATATTTTTAATTTGTTTAAGAATAGTTATGTTTGCAAACTTACTGTTAGTACTACGAGTTAAAAATAATCACATTTTCTTAAAAGAAATTTTGCCTGCAAGTTTATGTTAAAAATGTATGATCATCTCATATTTTTTAATCTTACAGAAAGAATTAGTTTTATTCCATAGTTACTTTTTTTATAAATACTTTACCACGGTCGTATATATGGTGAAACAACAGCACTGTTTTGCAGATTACTGACGGCCTACATAAACAATTTTAAATAAATTATAGAACAACACTAAAGAAACACTAAAACTAAATACAAAAATATTATTTTAAAATGCATAAGAGCCAAATTGATTGATTTGTTTATAATAATTTAAAACAAAATATTATACCTGATATAAGTATTAGTAGGCAATTTGATATACGATTTTTAATATCGTTAACTGATCTTTACAGTTGCAGTTATGTCCATATAAATACTTCTTAAAACACTTCTAAAGTTAATGTTTCGATAAGAACATTTAACTTCTTATAAAGTATCTTTTTAAGCAGAGGAAAACATACTTTTAAAACATTTATTGTGTTATTTTATAGAAAAGTTCAAGTGTTGCCGAAACTCAATTGTTAATTTATGCATTTAAAAAAAAAAAAAATAAACAGGCATTTGGTATTTATTGTTGTCAAAAAATTATAGCGATTGTATCTGATATACTTCTAGCATTTCTTCCTTATAAATATATATGTAAAACAGTATTAAATTGTAAGTCTTAGATAACAACTCATTATTTTAGGTTTAAAGCAGTAAAAAGCAATAGGTTTAGCTGCTCAATAATGAAAAGCAGTAAAAACTATTGTTGTATTACATCTACCTGCTTCAAAAAAGGATTTTCAAAATCTGTTACACATTTTAAATAAATATTTTTCAGGCGAAACATTTATATGTTTCAAATACCATATTTGAATAATTAATTTACATGAATTTAAATCATTGTGTTCTAGTTAAATCAATCATTTTCAATTTAATGTTACACTAAAATGACGTTCAACATTTAAATGCAAATTTATTATTCTTTTTTTTTAATCATTAATAAGCAATTAGATCAAATTTGTTCATAAATTTTAAATAATTTACATTATTAGGAGAGGGTACTAAAAAATAATTACTAGGAAATTACCTAAA
>JAGFPH010000914.1:0-21590 GCA_018207615.1 Philaenus spumarius | reverse complement strand
GAAACAAATCGATCAGAACGTATATGGTGTTCACTGATACTGAAACACAGATCATTTAAGGCGATCCATATAGTACGAAACAAACTGATCAGGACGTATATGGTGTTCGTATTAATTTAGTGCTAAGTAAATCTGCTATTATTTGTTCCAACTAGCCCTTTGCTAAATGATTTAATCTTAGACCTAACCAGGTTACGGTGCTTACATTGCATCTTTCAATTTACCTAATCTCTGGAAATACAAATTATACTACACTGTTTTATTAATTTGGTAACTGAAATTAAAATATGAATTGCACTTGAAATTACTTGTATGGGATGTAAGAACACACATAAAACAGGACAAAATATACTCACAGTTTGATTGTATGGTTTCAATTATAATAATAAGCTTGTTGAGCAATTAATTGAAAACTAAAAATAGAACTAATATCAAATTGTAAAATAAATATCAAATTATAATTATCAAAATTATAAACAATATCAAACAAAATATAATACATATTTAAGCGTATTAAACTATTGCATAAAAAAAAATTTTTTAGATAAAATTGGTTTAAAAATGTTTTCAAATATCTCTAAATACACCTACGTAATGTTCATTGTTGGTGTCCAAGTCACAATTATATAATATATTGAGTAATAAATTTTATTACCTTTATGGTTACACCTACGTAGCTTAAATAAGTATAATGTATATAAGTCTTAGAAAATAATAAGTAAAAACATAAAAATGTAATCCCTACTAATTACATAAACACATATAAATTATTTTCTCCTTGTTTCAGTTCTGTTGATGTTGAAGGTTTTTTCTTGTGTGTTTCAGACAAATCCAAATAAAAGAGATTCCAGCATCTGCGAAGATATTCACTTCCTTTATTCTACACTGACCTAAACATTTTTTTTTAGTCAGCGTTTTATTTGTGGAAGGAAAATACCAGATGATTATGAAAAAAAGCAAGATGCATAAACGTAAACAAAAAATATTAAGCAGACAGTTCTGAAGAAAGTATAAAGATAAAAATATCCGAGTCACACCTCCTGCAGTCTGTGATGTATATTATATAGTTTATATCTACAGATGTCTTCTGTCTCAAAAGAAGTAAGCAAACGTGAGAGAGCAGGGGACCGTCAGATAAATACTTTATTTTTAATAGTTTAATTGTTACACGGTTTTCATTAGAGTTAATGCAGAATATATAATTTAACGTATTTATCTAACACATGATGAAATGTCTAACCTTCACCTTAATATCTGGAATCTTATTAATATTAATTACACATTCTTATCATCTCCTAATTAATAATACTAATTTCAACACCATAGTACGCTGATTCAATTATATTAAAACTTTTTAAATACTTAGTAATGTAACCTAGATAATAAGTTAGTTATCTTTATGCAACACTTTATTTTAAACACTCAATAACTTAAACGTAATTTAAGATGTATTAAATGAGTTGCATGTAAAATTAAATTAGATAGAGAATTCCTTTCAACTGCTCGGTAGGTATTTTATAAAATCCTGCCTCGGCTTATTCATATAAATGAGACCCGACCTAATTATTTTAAATTTAGTTAGCTTTATCTTCAGTTGAAATTCATTGAATTATCTGGATATGCTTTCTTTTTTATGTAATTACTGTACCTAGAGATCTGCCTTAACATAAAAATAAACTTATAATCTACTTACATAATTGGGGTCGAGAGTTATCCTTTATATTTCTTTGCCCTTTATTAAATTCCAACATTGTTTTGAACTAATTATTATATTTTCATACTTTGCGCTACAACAATTTACATTATTTGGTTTCTTGAGGTCGTTCCTGGAATACTTTATGATTTTTGACGACTTTATGATAGTTGAAATTTGGAGATATTTTATAGTGATCTTTCTCTAATAAATATTTTTTTAAACTGTATGAGTTTTATGATTTTGTATCATACATTGAGGACTTTAATAGAGTTTGAATGAAGTATAATCAAGGTAGGAGGTGTTGATGCACTGAGGACTCTGAGATGAAATTCTCATTTTCCCAATGATGAGGATTGCTTGAAACTTTCCTCTTTTTTTTGCGCATGGGGTATTATTTTTTACATTTTAACCATTTTCTTGTTTTTAATTGTAAATCACATATCTTCTGATTGGATCTATATTTTTCTCTGCATTTTTCTATCCTTACATCTGTTTGTTAACGTCAAACCTGTTTTCCACGGGACTGTGATTGCTTCGAAATATTTCTGGGAAATGAAATTTATTTGCAACACGTGTAATACTTGCCTCGGTCGTAATTATGAGTTTGAAATATTTGGTTAACTTTTCTCTTAAAATTTTATATACGAACAATTTGGTTTAAATTTAATATAATTCTTCGTATTATTAAACAAGTTTTTGGAATACTGGTATTTAAAATGTCAAGGTGGCAGATGTAAGCCGTACCAGTAATTTTCGTTTGTTATATCCGTGTGCTATTTGGTTTGAAGTTGTATTGTTGTTCTCCCATCTAAGGATGTGGTAATTTGTATTTAAATGTTATTGCCCTATTGACTCTTAAATAGGTAGCATGTCGAAAATCATTTTTGAAGGATTTGGTGACCATGTTTGTTATAAGTGTAATATCCTTTGCTTGTGTAACGCATTGTTTGTAGAATTAGTAATAGTTGGATGCGTGTGAAAGTGTTCATTGTAGTCTGTGTTAGTTGTTTTGCTGAAACAACATAAAATAGGTGTTTTCATTTGTATAGATAATTGTTCGTTATTATGTTGAGAGGTGTTAGTTAAAAAATTAGATTTTGTATATGTATGTTGGTAATGTGATTAATGTTTGGGACGTTTGGGTTATACGGCTACTTTTTCCTACAAAGACATTCTAAACAAAATGTGTTTGTTATGATCCATTTATTATGAAGTTCAGAACAGGAATATAACAATAACCTAACCTAACCTAACCTAACCTAACCTAAACAAAATGTGTTTGTTATGATCCATTTATTATGATGTTCAGAACAGGAATATAACAATAACCTAACCTAACCTGATTAGCGACATGGTCTGCACTAAGTAGAACTTAATCGACAACTGGCTACACTATGCAGTCGCCCGCCGCTCTGTATTATTGCCCTTCTGACTGAGCACGCTGAAACAAGATTACTGATAAAAAAAGCGCATTTAAAATGTTGTTCACGACATGCTAATATTAAACTGATAACAAATTAGTCAATTTATGTTCGTAGGAAAAGGTTCGAGCAGTGTGGTCGTAAAACGCAAAAGTTCCCAATGTTTCCTTTTCATGTGAAGTTGTTTGAACACTGTTGTTTATGTCACGAAGGTCGTCTCTTGGGAATACCTACTATCACCGGGAATGTTGATTTGGCAGTCTTGGCTGATTGTACACACATACATAACAAAGCTATCTCTGAAAATGTACCGACTTTTATATTATCTTACGTGGGGTTAAATATTGAAAGGGGGTTAAAATTTATATTTACTGATGATATTGCTGTTAAATACTGAACTACTTCTCAAAGCTATTACATTTTTATTATTTTGAATATATACAAAGTTAAATATAGCCGGATCTGGAAATGTTTATTTATTTACGTTTTAAAGTACACTTAATATTATACATTTATTTTTGACTATGGGTAAATCAGTAATCTTATCTATTAAACGAGCTTTATTGTATATTTGTTTATAAATTAGTTTTGGAGATATGTCTAATGGCTCTAACGATATTGATAAAAAATTGCATATAGGCCTAGATATTGTTTGACGTCAGGAATCGAATGCGCTAGGTCTTATGTCTGCAAAAATGCTCATCTTATATTACTAAACGAGCAATTCTTGTATATTTGTTTATACATTTATTTCGGGGATCTCGCTAACTGCTCTAACGATTTTGATGAAAATTTGCATATAAGGGTGTTTTGACGTCAGGAATCAAATGCGCTAGGTCTTATGTATTCAAAAATGCGCATAAACTCGGAAAAATGCACATACAATTTAAACTCTGAACTTCTTTTATATACCACCTTTAAAGTCTCTAAGTATAGGCGAATATATACATTATAGATACAATAAAGATGTTTTACAAACATATATTAATTTGTAAAATTTACCTTAAGATGTTTATTATACTATTTAACAAACATAAATCGTTTACAATGAATCAGGTGGTATCATTTTCAACTTATTTCTTTATTCCAACACCAAACATAACTAAAACCTAAGTTTTGAGCTGTTATTAACAGTTCTGAAAACTTTTTCACCAGTTTCTGCATTCTTTTCATTTATATAAAGGTAATAGAAATTATCTAATGATTATAATTATTATTTGTTATTTCTAAAATACATAGACAATATCAAATATGGCATATTCGTTGGGTAGGTTACATAACCTACATGTATACCTATAGAAGTTTTTGGACTACAGGATTCGAATGCGCTAGGTTTTATGCCTGCAAAAAAGAATTCTAATAAAATGCTAGAACAAATTACACACATGTTTTTAAAAATTTAAAATAAACAGTTTAATAAACATACTGAATTCATATTTATTCAGTATGCTATTCTTATTTACATACATTTTCCTAAAAAAACTATTTAAAAAATAATAATACTGAGCGAAGCTCGGTCACCCAGGTACTACATTTTTATTCTGGAAATAATTATGGGCTCATTTTGTAGTTTTCCACGTTTTAATTTAAGATAAGTTCGTGTGTTTATATTTTTTATAATTGAGTATGTGTTAGTATATTTTATATTAAATTTAGTTTATGTTTTCCCACGGAATTCCGTTAAAACTCCTTAATTCCGTTAATAAACAGGAATTTATAAAAACTCCTTTCCCTTCTTGAATCTCAAAACCTGACCTCTTGTTAACATAATATATTTTCGTTTACCTAAAACTGTTTTTATGATTTCTGGAAAAGTTTTGCTGATATTTTGTTTTTTATAATTTACTCTTGTTTGTTTATATTTGAGTTTTCCTGGATTTTATTATTTCTAAAGAGTTATTTGGATATAATAGAAAGAGTGAACATTAATTAATTTATTTGGTATAAATCCCATGTTAGTTTGCGTTGTACGGGTGTATAACTTTGTCTAGGTACTTTGAACATGAATGCGGTGGATGTAGGTGAGATAGCGTATTGAGACAGCAAGTGGAAAGAACGTTTTCAGTTAGACTTTGGGATTGGAGTGAGTAAGCACTAAGTCATTATTTGTTTAATTACAACATATATATGCTGTTATATTTTATAACTTTATTATGGAAATGTATACCCCTGCCAGATTTTAATACTTGCATTTTACCATTTTTAAAGACATTTGACCAACAAAATTTCAGCTACAGTTTTACAATATTTATTATGTCTTAATATGAACAAATTTGTCATTTATATGATAGTAGAAATACTATCTTAGAAATAATCAAAACAGATTTATATTTCCAGGCATAATGAAGGGACGTTTGGTATATTTATGAAATAACATTTCAAGATGTACTAAATTATCTAAGCATTCAATTTATTAGAGTTAAGGTTAGACTTATAAACCTGTCATTATAATAAAAAATATATAATACTGAGTCACCTCATTCATGTTCTCTATCCAAATGCTCGCTGCTGTTATGTAGTAACGGAAAGTGATATAATTTTAATGTAGCCTATTTCACACTTTAGACAGTTTTTCTAATTTGTAAAAAAAAAACTTCTAGGCAACGTATATATCTGAAAAAAGTACCAAGATATTGGATATTTTATTGAGAATGTTTCTCATATATGACTACCATCAAAATCCCAATGTGTGTTTATAATATAAAAAAAAAACTAAGTTATTGCATTACAGTGAAAAAAAGTTAATTTCACATTCTTCTCCATTCAATAGAGTTAAACTTTATTTAAACTACTTTAGTTCAAATCCTAATCAAATATAGGTTTTTATTTACAAATAGTTTATATTACTAATCCAGACTAGGCCAAACCTACAATGTTGTGATAAGTGACTGAGTCTGGTGACCTAAAGCGAGTGACCCTAGAGAGCAAGCGTGGGACGCTGACAGACGGGTGGAACTTTAGATATTATTGTTTTTATTGGATACAATTTAAATGTTTGATATTTACTTAACATTAATAAATATCAGGAGTTATTTTACAAAATAACGGAATAAAAAAACAATAACTTAAAAAATAAAATTGTTTAAACGAGATATATGGATATATTGAATATTCAACATAATTTTTCTAAAATTCGACTAAATATACGTTTTGGAATAAGTATGACTTTTAATATTTTATTGCTATCATAGGTGGATAAGACACAACTCGAAAGAAAGTGACCCAGAAAGTATAAAATACGTTTTATCTTAGTAATAGTAAATATAGGTATCTCAATGAGCTATGAATACAAATATATAACTTCTTTAGAAGTTCACATTCCTTTTGATGTTCATTTGAAACATAAATTGTGCCAGTCTTTAATAATTACTTCAACTCAATTGGTGTTAATGCTCTTTAATGTGTGATATTAGAGGTTGAACAAATATCGTCCTGGCTAGAGAAGTATTTGATAAATGGTTATATTATTATAGACACTGGTTCAAATTAGTATTATATTTTCAAAATATGTAAAGTGATTATAATATTATAAATACAATGCTTTTAATATTCTTAATAAATTTGATAATTTTATTTAATAAAATTAATACTTTCTAAATTCTCATATAATCATATTAAAGCATTTTTCATTATACTATACCAAAAACTGCTGTTTTCAATTAATACCTGTTGGTGGGAAAGTAAATCCTTATTTTCCATGCACTATACAGACAATTTTCTGTGCAACCAGCTGATTTTACAAATAAAAATAAACATATAAATTTTATGTAAACAACTGATTATAAAAATAATCAGTGAGAGGTTAGTTACAATGTCTACAGTAAGAGTAGGCCTATGCAACTTTTGTGTTCTAAAAATTTGCATAATGGATTTTAGCGTTGAATATAACGAGCCTGTTATTCCAGATGATATTTTAAAACAAGGACAAGCAAATACTGCAAATTTACTGCCAAGACAATCAAAAGACGATTATGAAATTTAATACAACCTATTTTGTCGGTGGAAAAATAACAGAAATACCAAACACGTATGTACACACAATATTACGATTAAAAGTATGTCACTTTTTAAGTATAGTATAATGAAAAGTATCCTACAACTCGCCCGGATGGTTTTTCCGTGCTTAAATGAAAATCAAGCACTCGGCTGTACCTCGTGAGGGAACTATCATGTTCGCACGGAAACCCAATAGTTACCCTACTTGTAACGTAATATACTATAAACATTGTTACATATACAGATACTACAGCTAAAGAACCTGTATTCGGCAACTTTTCCGATCCAGAAAACTCACGCAAATGGTTACCAACTAGACATCAGTTCCTTTATAAGTCATCTCCCAATGTGGGCTCAAAATTTGCTACTAGTACGATTACACACAATACTACATTATTTGATGGTATAATTATTCATGCTTTCTGTAAAGAAATACTAATTTCTGAATGAATCACGCTGATTAATGAATCAGTTATACGGATAGTCCCCACAGTTTACTCTACGTTTAAGAAGTACCTTAGGCAGCTCTCACAAATATTTTTAATATTATTGTGTACATCGAAAGTTAACTGTAATATTACTAGGTTATCTTGAGTTAAGTGATAATTATATAATTGACAGTGGTTCAAGTTAATTATAATTAATGTGTTATGCACAGACTATTGACTCATGTTAGAGCCCTCTGATTCTACATCTGTTTAGTACGTATTGGACAATCAAAGTACCATATTATATCTATCTATGTACATCGCATTATGTTTCAAGAAAACATAATTTGTTTTCATAAAATTACTTTTATTTATAGTCCGTTAGTCAGTCAATTTACTAAATTATGTTTTAGCACATGAAAGTTAATATTTTAACAATGGAACTTCACCTTAAATTGAACACATTTATTCTTTTGAAATACGGAATCGTTCCAAAATACGTAACCAACACGAGTAACCCTATTCAACTTTATTGTTGTTTATGCGGTATCTAATTTATTCTGACGACGTCTTAATGGACTTAGATACAGGGTGTTTACAAAGTCCCTTGAAAAATTTTGTGTATTTGTTCCTTAGGTCAAGACAATCAAAAAACGTCATATAAATATGGGTCTAAAATGCCTAGTTTTCTTTCTGTCCGTCTATTTGTGTTTTTCACAAATTATTTTATAACTGGAGTACTATTTTAGATAGAAACTTCAAATTTGACACGAACGTGTAGCTGGGTAGGTCAAATAAGTGTATAAAATTTCGTTACGATATCTTAAACAATTTGAAGATGGCGGTCATTTAAAATCTTTGATGTTAAATTTCACGAAAACCGTCATTTTTATAAAAAAATGTTACCAGTATTAAAAAATTTTGAATTTTAAGCCGAAAAAATCATACTTTATTTGCTACAATCGGATTTTAAATAACTGAGTAATGAAACATTTACCTAATTATGTAAAAACTGTACACGGCAAATTTTTGTTCAGAGTAAATATTTATTTCAGTAAATGTCTCATTATTCAGTTATTTATTATCCGATTGTAGCAAATAAAGTATAATTTTTTTCGTCTTAAAATTCTACATTTGTTTGTTACTGGTAACATTTTTTTAATCAAAATTAAGGTTTTCGTGAAATTTAACATCAAAGATTTGACCTACCTAGGTACACGTTCTCGCCGAATTTGAAGTTTCTATATAAAATATTACTCAAGTTATAAAGTAATTTGTAAAAAACACAAACAGACGGACAGACAGAAAACTAGGCATTTCAGACCCATATTTAAATGATGTTTTTTCATTGTCTTTACCTAAGGAACAAATACACTACATTTTTCCAGGGAGTTTGTAAACACCCTGTATATGACGTTTGTGAGTTTCATAATTTAAATGTGTTATAGTAAGTGATTGAAAATGCGCTTATTCTCGAAACAGCTGTAACATGTTATAACGAGGATTGTGATACGTTTATGAAGGTAAGAAATCATATGATTTGATTTAATAGTTTCTTTCGATATGTATTCATGTAGAGAGCCCACTGTCTCAAAGCTTAGAGGATTAAGTACAATATCAAATGTATAAAACTACTAGCAGGTACCCGTGGCTTTGCACACGGTCCAAAGATCCGCCGCATTAAGGGAAGTATAGTAATAAATGTTTATTGTTTTAGGGGTTGTTATTACTTTTCACCCCTTATCAGCACGCTATAAAATACAAATATGATTTACATAGTACACATTATGTATTGTAATAAATAAATGAACGAATTTCCAGCTAACTAGCTTAATGGGAAGTATAATAATTAATTTTTATTGCTTTAACTATTATTATATTGTCACCCCTTATCAGTACATTAAAAAGTACAAATATGGTTTACTTTTTATATATATCTTGTAAGAAATAAATTTACAAATTTCCATCTATCTAGTCTTAATGGAAGTATAATAATAAATACTTATTGTTTTAGGGGTTGTTTCAACCCTTAAATCTAAATGAATTCTAGCCTATGTATCAGCCTATTCCAGGTCATGACCTATATGTGTGCCAAATTTCATTCAAATCCATCCAGCAGTTTTTACGTGATTGAGTAACTCACACACAGACAGACACCATTAGATTTGTGTATAATAGTATAGATTGAAAACTAAAATGTGGTAATAATGTGTTATAATCAAAACACAATAGAGATAATAAAATTGTGGTTAATAGGTAAATTAGTATATTTCCTGAAATTGGGTTTTCTGATTATGTAAATATTTTTTTGAGTTTGTTAATTTGTATTATACATATTTAAAGCATTTATCATTAATCTATACTAATTTTATAAAGAGATAAAATTAGTTTGTTTGTTTATTTTTGTTGGTTTGTTTGTATGTATTAACCGATTGAAAAAAATAGTTTTACTAATAAAAAGCTTCACTATCCCTGAGTAACAATAATTAATTTTGATAAACACATTTTTTATTTCAATATTTGTACATTTATTCGGAAAAATTCTTAGGTTAGGCCCAGGGCTCTATAACGAGGGCTATACCATTTTGATAATTTTCGGTGTCCCAGTATCGATCGCCTATGACGTTACCATGCCGACACGCACCAGCTGGTAATATTTCAGTAATGTGCGCTCTTTCGTTAACTCACTGTTGTAACTCGATGGAAAGGCTTCAGTAAAATAACATTTATATATTCTTAATCTGCATAAAGTACGTATACTAACAGTATAAAAAACTTTCATTTTAACAGGTATTTCGAATTTTAATAATTGAAAATATTTGAGAATTATCACGGACTGACATGGAAAAGTTACTAAGTGAGGAAATTTTATATTTTTGGGTTATAAACAAACTTCCAGCGGGAAAGTTGTAGCCAATGAATTGATCTAAACTATCCAATTCACCGATTTGTGAAAAAATTATTACATGATTATGAAATCGCTTTTTAAATGAGTGCGAGGAGGTGCTGCGCCGTGACTCCCGGTGTACTGTTGTTTGATACGGCAATAACGTTTAGACAGCATATTTCTGTATTATAAGGTAATTCTTTTAATTAAACACGAAACTCATTTTTTACGTAATTACGATTTTCTTTTCCATCATTGATCTCTAATTTTATTTCTTTGAATGTACGTAATAATGATATTATTTTTTAAACGTTAAACTCCTACTTAACTTTTTGTGTCTACTTCAATAATATGAAATTTATTTTATAAATTATAATTAGTTTATGTCAAAATAAAATGCTTAATTTTTATAGCTGGCATAATTACCTGGGGACAAGTGATTTACTATATTACGTTAAAATAAAATATGTACATAAACGTTATTCCCGTATCAAACAACTGTACTTCGGGACTGGCGGCAAGGCACCTCCTCGCGCTCATTTAAAAAACGATTTCATAATGATGTAATCATTTTATCACAAATCGGTGAATTGGATAGTTTAGATCAATTCATTGGCTATCCAATCATCTATTTAGCCATTATTCATCCGAGAAGGGAGGCTGCGCCCAACTAAAAGTTAACATTTTCAATTTTTAAAGCACCTTCTGCGTGGGAAAGACTTTAAAATGTTTTTATTTTTCCACTTTGATCGCTTTTTGTAAGAAAACGGTAAGAGATAGCAACAAATGTTAAGCACAAAAGTGGTAGAAAATTTAATTTCAAACCAACGATTTTCCATCAGATTTAAGATCAAATCATACATATAGCCACTATTCACCCGAGAATTAGCTCGGGCACACAATCCTTCAAATTTCCCATGTTAATCTTATGGAGATAATGTTTAATGAGTTTGAGTCATCTGCCAAATAAAACAGCTGATTTATGCTCGTTCACCTATGTACAAACGAGCCAAAGATTAACGAGATTCTTTAGCGAATTTTCCAATTGCGAGCGCAGTGAAGAAGTCATCTGAGGCCGAAGGCCGAGGCGGGGTTTTGACGTGAAGGGTCCAGGGGCCGAGCCCCTAGGTTGACATATGTATTCTAAACAATTAATTTCTGTTGGATCGGTTTGTTTTTATTTCTATATAAAGTTTAATAGAATGTGATTTATAAAAAGGCAATTTATTCTTCGATTAATGCAATTCCTAACGTCTAAGGAAGAAATTAACTAGTACTAAAATGTTACACGTTATTAAGGTTATAAGAAACATAAACAGCTTGGCGCAGTGGTTAACGTTTATCATACAGTTTGAATCTTCAAAAAATTTGCGCAGTTTCAAACTTAGTGGGTTAACTGCGTCATTAACTTAATTACTCTAAATAGAAGAAAATAAACGAGTTTATAATAATAAATATCAATTTGTGTTTTGTAAATGGCACAACTAACATAGATTCTTGTGAAACACATTTTATTGAGTCGGAACAGATTTTTTTAATTAAAGTTAATATTTGCCAACCTTGACAATACAACTGTTTTATTCACAGTACATTTCTTTGTAGTTTCTACTTTAAATATAATTGCACCCTTTTACCTACAAATAATTGTGTGTACGTTGGAGAACTATAAACGACATATTACACTACTGATGCAGTCATGGACAGGAAAAAAAATTATCAAAGCGTGATGCTAACTTAATATCCTTGTTAACGAAACGTGCGATCTGACGGTTCTAGGGTTAATTAAATAAATAATTATATTTCCTTTGTATAGTATATCTATTTATGGTCAATAGACATTTCCTACCCAACCGTTAAAACTATGCATGCATGGAGAGGCAATACAAATTATTTGAATGTATACAAATACAATGGGTTATTTCACTATGTAAGTAAAACGATATGGTTAAGTTGAAACTCATATCTAATTTAAAAAAAGCAGGTTTATTTCAATCAGGGTCTAATTCTTTACAGAATAATATTTAAATGAAAGTATTTTAGATAGTGGCAGTGTTCTAGTTACGTCGCAGATAGTCTAAATAGATAAACATAGAACTTATTTCGTCTAATCCAACCACTATCCTACTTCTAACAATTTACTCATGGTACAAATTGTTTGTTAGCTTTCATCATCAATGGCGACATCTAATAAGCTTACGCTTGTGCGCAATAGAAACAACAAATAAATATGCTTGGCAACCATACTTAATTAAATTATTTGTTATGTTAGGAACAAATTATAAAGAGACAATTAATTTGCCGTTATGAGTATACCAAACTAATTTCTCTTGATATATAATTAAAGTTCAATATTTCTACTGCAGGAATATCAAGTCACCATTCCACTGTGTAGATTTATTAAACCAACGTAAAACGGGGCAGATGGATTAATTATTATTGATACACATCATAAAAATGTATAACTTTAGTTACTAATTTATTACCTTATTTTGAGGTGATGCTGTCGAACAATTCTTAATTAAATATAGTTTATTCTAACTGCATATGACACGTTTCGACTATCTGTCAGTAATTTTCAAATATGCATGTAAAAAACACACTAATCAGCACAAATTAGTTCACATTTAACATTGTACATATATGGGCGACACGCGTTGTCGGGTACCGTTCTCGAAAGCACTCCATAAGTTCAAATAAAAAGTAATTTTTTGTATGTTTCCTACTCTTTATAATGTATGAAATGATTATTCAAATAACCAAAATAAAAGTGTGAAATCAAAATTTATTTAAAAAATATGGAATAACGAACTAATTATAAGCATTGACATTATAAAAAGAATTAGCATTTTACCAATAAGGATAATAGGTAGTGTATTTCTAATTAGGTCAATATAAGTACGTTTCAAACTGGCACACTTTCAGGCCTTGATAGCTTTAATTATAAACTTTCTGCAGGTTTACTTACTCCTTGTTAAATATGATAGAAAAATAAAGTCTTTGCTTTTCCAAAGCCTTAACATGACTTAGCATTCCTTTCAAACTATTTTACAAACATATTAAAATCGTAAAATGAATAATAATATGAACAATTAAATCTCTTCTGTTGAGACATTTACGACAGCGGCAGTAAACCACCGTCACGTCGCATCATGGGATTTTATATGCAGGGTTTAGAGTTTAGAGTAGACAATACACGAGTTGAAAGTGTAATAAATCTGACCTCAAGTTATAGTAAAACAGCCATTTCAGAGACGAAAACAACACATTGTAGTTTAATATGGTTTTATTATAGATGCAGTGGATGATTTGTTTGATGATGTTCTTTAGGTTAAATGACAATACAAAAATATTGTCTATGCCTGTATGACAGGTCGTGCATGTAGTGCGTCTTAGAATGTGGGTGAGCAATAATTATATTTGGCGTAGTTCGTACAGGATTTGTTGTTATACAGGATGTTACTCTCTGGACCCCTTTTGTGGATATGTTCCTGGGATCCAGACAAACGTATTTCACCATATAAACATGGATCGACGATGCTTATTTTTACGTATGTCTGTCTGTATGTGTTTTTCACAAAATACTTAATATTTTTGGAAGTAGAAAAGTTATTGACCCCAAACTTTGTATACCTATTTTTAACGTAATCTTTTATCATTGTACGAAAAATTAGAACATTATTTTAAATACTTTCAAAATGGCGGCCGTTTATAATTTTTAATGTTAAATATCTCAAAAACCGCTAACTTTACAAAACAATTACAAGAGACAAAAACGTTTACATTTTTATTGGCAAACCTTACATTATTTCTCTTTTAAATTTTTGACTTATCACCTTGCGACGGTAATTAGCCAGTCGCAAGGCGCTAATTAGACGTGCTAATCAGAACCACAAAACAATAAATGTTAACGAATTTAAATTTTAAAGTCAGCATAAGAATCAGAAAATTAAAGCGTAAATAAAAGAAAGAATAAGTTTTTGATGATATATGAATAGTTTCAGAGTTATTAAATAAATCAGTTAAACTTTTTATCAATCAGAATAATAACAGACAGAAGCGATATGAATTGTACTAAGTTAAATCGACAAGATGGGCCAAGAAAATGTCTGTCGAAAACGGCAAGAGTTTGTCAGCTTCTACTTGTTGCTAGGCAGATCTAAAACCATGTTAAATTTTGATAATTATAAATGTTGTATATTATTTTAGTTAATTAAAAAGAGGGGAAAAAGACGAATAAAACAGTATAAAAATTATTTAATAGAGTAATTAATTTAGGAGTTATAGTACAAAAAGTAAGACCAAAAAATGAAAAATTGTTTGTGTCGAATAAATTCAAAAAACTAATTAGGCCTAATAGAGACCTAATAAGGCCTATAAAGGAATAGCCCAAATTTATTTCAAAATAAAAATAACTTAGTAACAAAAAAGGGATTTAAAGTAATTATTTTGCATAAAAAGGCCTATAACTTCAAAAATAAAGTTAAATTCGAAAAATGGAAAAGGTGGAAAAATCGACAGACTAACAAAAGGTAATTATGCAAGGTTTAGATAAAAAATTATAATTAAAATTAAAGCAATTAAATAATAAAAATAAATAACTTTAAAATTAAATCAAAGGGAGAAATAATTATAATAGTCTGTAATAAATGGCAGAACAGGTTAGAAAATAGTTAAATGCATTTTAATATCACTTGAGATGTGAGAAAGGTAAGATTGGGGGGGAATCAAACACCAAAATCGGCAGCGCAAAATTAGGCTTCCGAAAATCAACCATAGCGGGAGAACCAAACAAGATAAAAGAAATCCAAAAACATATTCGTTCGTTTGGGAACCAAATGAAGACGATAGGAAGAAGAAAATTCCAAATTTGAGAAATTCACGTAATTAAATTTCAAAATTCAACGAAAACTTGCGAATCAAATAACACGGCGAAAAAAGGGCGTACGACTTCAATTCAAAGGGCTACGTGAGCAGAAGGTCGTCATACGCAATATGAGACCAACAAAACCAAAATTGGGCCAAGGACAAGAAAATTACGGCAGTTTGAAACTTTCAAAGCAAAATCGCAAAGATTTCAGGAATCAACACGCCGAGCCAAAGTAAACAGTAACGAGACAAATCTTCCAATTAGGAGAGGGGCGAAAGCCTACAGTCGGAAGACCTGTCGAGTTAGTTCAGTTTTAGATACCAGACCGTCACCACGTACTTCAGAGATCCTAGAAGGGTTTCCAAGAGACTAGCTGAGGGAACGATCGCATTGGAACACTCGCAAAAATAGCGGACATTGGGCGTCATCAGCATAAGTCAGAGAGAGTAAATCTTAAAGAAAATCAAGGCGAGGACCTATCTAACTAAACTCCGGTCAAGAGTAACGGGCCGAAAACCGTACTGCCATTGGGACTTAACTGGACCTAGGAGGATTCCGGAGGACCAACACCACCAGGATTGGGAACCGAAGACAGAACATCTTGTTTGTTGTAAGTAACAGATTACCAAGTTGTTTTCGAGTCTAGGAAAATTTTAATAAATTCAAAAATCAATAAATTAAATTAATAAAATAAAGTAAATTCAGGGGAAAGTAAAATCATTTTAATAATAATTAACTCACATCTCACAGTGGTAAATATCGACGAAAATTTAATTATAAATATATATTCATTTTATCCATTATATTTTGTGTTGAAAACGCAGTTGCGTAAATTGAATATATTAATTTTGTTCAATAAATTGTTTATTTTTGAATGAGTTGCTAAAATCATTTATAAAATTAGTACAATACCATAAATCATTAAGTGCTCTAATTATAAACATTCAGGTGAGGCAAAAGTGTTTTCTGATCATAACAAGTATATCTCCACCGGGGACGACCTCGAGATCGGAGTTAGAAAAAGAGCTAGTGTACTAAAGAGAAAACAAAACAAAAGTTTTCTAAATTTTTTAAATAAAAACTGGAAATTAAAGAAAACCAATTTCCAATTCTTGCCATCGCATCAACCACTCAAAAAGGGTCATACGGGTCGAATTTCAAAAAGAATAAATAAAATTAAATAAAAGGTAAAAAGGTAAGAAAGAGTGAAAAGAGAAGTTGGGGTAAAAACAGGGTGGTGCGTGGCAACCTGCTAACGATCATCTAAGTCTAAAACTAAAACTCATAGAAGTAGTACATACATCGAGTAGGTTTTGTGAAAACTAAGACATTTTAATTATCCCATTTAGTCTAATAAGCGGTTACAAGTTATACGATAGTGTTGTAACTTACACTGTTAACGTGTTTATTTTCTGTATTTATTTTAAAGAAGTGCACGTGGAAATATTGTATCTCTAAACTTCCATTAAAACGTTGCTAAAGAATTTTATAGAATACAATTGAATGTACAATTGATTTATATTGTTCTTTTTTTACAAATTTATCCATTATAAAATATAGTGTTTTTATTTAAGTACATTTTTAGACAATTATTATGAAACTTATATAGATACACACATTTAAATATTGTATATACAATCAATATTCAATATATTCTAAATAAATTTACGATATTATATTTTTACACTTGAGCCTAATGTTACAGGTTAATTGATCAAACCTTTTAGTTCATTAGTTTATGTTTTATTTAACATGTATTGTTTTGTCAATACATCTGACAATGTAAATTTGAACATTAAAGGCTGATCCTTCTAATTTTAGGGTCTCCACTAAGGCTATTTCGTAATACTTTTACAATTATGTCTTAAATTTTAACGTAGTAAATAAATTGTGCGTTATGTACAATTCCCTTTTCGTGGTCTTACGGAAACGGACACTTTTCAAGCTCGATTCGAAAGTAATCTGAAAATAGCTGTTACATAATTATATGTTTCATTGCCACGTGTTGCAACTGTGTTGTCAACGATACAAAACGACATTACCAAATTTGTTACGTGATACAGCTTAACTTTATCGGTAATTACAGACGTATACAAGTGGGAATACTATTAATCTGTGTCTTCCAATTATTTTTTTCTTTTAACTGCTTAATAAAAATTTCTTAATTTTATCCAAAATTTTGACAGGTTTTCCGAAAACGTTAATAAATGACCAAATAAATATTCAATTAAGAGTTTGCATTTAGTGTAATTTGGAAAATATTACTTATTTTATATACGTATAAGGCGAAGTTTTCTCGTTAATCATATCTTTAACTAAAAAACCAATAAAAGAGAACTTATTAATCAAATTGAATAAAACATAATTTGTTTGTATTATTTCAATACGACACAGAGTCTTTACTATAAACTGTATCTAAACTTATGTTTTTTAATTCATAAAATAATGAAATAAGTAAGTATGTGTTAGTTTATTTTTTATATGTAATCATACCGATAAAAAAAACACAAATACAACTCCAGAACCCATGCGAAAATATTAATCGAAATAATACATTTTACAAACAAACAATAAGTTATTACAGAGACCGTATTAGATACAACTTATTTGCATATTAATTTATCATTTATCATTTGTATATTTAAAAAAAAAATACCGCTATAAATCATAAAGATAGAATATAGGTAGGCCTATACTTAAAAACAAATTGAGTTATAAAACTCAAGCTCACAAACTTTGATAATTATTACAATATTATCGTAAATATTTATTTTAACCTAACGTTCATTAGAGGTTCCGATATGCTGGTCGTCCACTAGGTCGGTAGAGAGGCGCGACGCGTGCTGGAGAGGCGCAGTAGCTTTCTCCCCATTTTGATCACCTAATATTCAGTCATGGTTTGACAGTATTCAAATATAAAACTATTTTCTGCACTTTGTTATAATAATATTAAATTTTTTGGGTAAAGCATGTATTCATAAATTACAATTGGTCCTAGTTGTGTTAGCAGTCTTGTAGTAGGAACATACAAACTGTTGTTTCCAAATAATAAATTTGAAATTGATATATATTTTTATACAGTTCTATTTAGAACTAAATTACCAATCTTTTTTAAATAAAAAATAAATAAAAGCAATTTTGACAAATTTTTATGTAGGCCTAAAATTCTACTTTTTCCTTCCGTTACTGAAAATGTTTTGTTTCTTTAGCTAATATCTTTGTAAATTTTACATCAATCAATTTTTACTACCATGTATACATTCTTTGAACATTTCTCTATAAAAAAGCTACGGAACACTTTTGTATTGGTTTTTAATTACTATATTTATCGAATTTTTGAAAATATGCTTGCACACGCAACGAAATGGCTTGGCATTGCAAAAAAAATAGCGTGGACAGTTGGAGGGTTTTAATTAACGTACATGAACTTGAGACATTTCGTTTTTGAAATGAACAACGGATTGGTTGAACTGTTGTAATAATTCAATTAAAAATCTATAACTTTATCGAACTTTTTTTTTCATTTTTCCTAAAAATACAAGTTTTTCAAGACAGTTATAACATTTTCTACATTTTGTATGAAACAAACATACAATACTTATTTATATTTGCCATAGTTTTTTCGAAAAGGTAAAACACTTTTCTTTTTTTTTAATATTGTATGCAACTAGGTAAAATTGTAAGGAAGATAGACACATAATTTATTGCTAGTAATGAATCTGCAAAATAGATTCACTTTTGAATGGTGACACATGCAGAAGGACTATGTTGTGGTTGTAGATAAGCTGCCGATATGACAGTTAGTTAGGTACAAATGTTGCCGAGTACAGTCGAAGTTATCCGAAACCAACAAATTCCGACCCTTGCCTCGTCCACTAGGTCAGTAGCGCGGCGCGGTAATGTTTGCTCTAAATAATAAACCATATTAATTTGTTATAGCTCGTTTAGTTTTTAAGTAATATGATTCTAAAAAAAGTTATTATTTCGTCGTAAACAAATTTGTTCGAGCTCGGTATTTTTCCGCGCCGAGCCGCGCCGCGCCGCTTTAACGACCTAGCGGACGACCAGCTATACAAAGCAAGCAACAACAGAATTCACTTTTTGTACAGGAGTTCTTATGTATTCTACGAAAACTATTCTAGCCTATATAACAGATACAGCCAATTCAATTTACATTATATAATATTGAGGCCCTACTTCACAATTTAATCACTTTTAAATGGTGTACAGTCGGAATTACATAATATTAATTATTTGTATAAGAAATTACTATTTATATACTATTAGAAAATACGGCTACATATCATAAAGATGTAGTTGAACTTGTAAAAAATTTTAGTTATAAAACTTAAGCTAATACATTTACTTAATTAACGCATACACTATTAACGCAAATATTTATTTTAATCTAACTTTAACGATAGGTTGTGATACAGAGCCAGCAAAATTACAATTCAGTTTTTGTAATAAAGTACTTATGTATTCGAACAAGAAAATTATATCCTATATTTCAAATAACCAATTCTGAAATTTACATTATAAAATACACAGGTTTTACTCTACAATTTAATCTCGTTTAAATGTTGCAGTTATAAATTAAAATATTCATTGTCAAATTTTGATAACTTTATAGGTATGTTTTTCAAGACTCGTTTTTTATAAAATGATTTAATGTGTATTTCAACATAAATAATAAATTCAACTACAGTTTTGTCATCTCATATAGTTTTATAACGGCAGCTCACATCACTCTACACTCACCACCAATATTTGAATTTTTTAAATTATTTAAATGTTTAAACATAATGACAAAATGCATTTAAATGCTTGTATTGCAAAACCGCCATGTTAAATTGTGTATTTAAGTAGTACTAACATACAGATAACATTATATTAGTTTTGATCTAGTAGTTTCTGAGAAAATGTTCCTTAAATATTGTATTTTTTAAATTGTCGAGATAGGGCGTTCCGTAGCCCCTAAGGATAAACAAATTTTTTCTATCACTTTTGTATTATGAAATTGGACATATTTTCTTAGAATCTTATTCAAAAATGAATGAAGCGCAGTTTTAACTAATGACAAAACTTAATTTAAAATAACGTAATACAATTTGACCTCTTGGAAAGTGTAACAATAGAATAAGTTTTACTTACAGTACATCTAGGAGTAGCTAAATCGTTTTAATTGCATTGTTAATTTGCACTACTATCTATTGATCTAATTGAGTTATGCTGTAAAATTAAATATGTGTGTTAAGCAAGAAATTTAGTTATTCTATTTTTAATTTTCATCAAAATATTTGAGTTTTATGAAGGATACCGCCTAGCCGGCACGTGCAGGCTTAAAAAAAGATCTTCGAATTAATTAAATTCCGTGTCATTATATTTTGGTTTCTAAGCCTACAACTTCAAGAAACGTCAATCAGTAAACAACGGGAACATATTGTGTTTTTTATTTATAAAAACAATATCAAATTAATACAGTTTTTTCACTAGGTTTTCTATACAATATTACAATATTTTCTATATAATATTATAAAAGCATACGTATTACAAACTTCTGCTTTGTATTTGAAGTGGTTAAACAAAACAATAAAATCGGCTGTATTAATAATTTAAAGTTTATATTTTTAACTCTTATTCAGTTAGTAGTAGTTTCACAAATTTATATAGTTTTCAACAAAACGTATTACCTAATTCGTCCTTTATATAAACATAAAATAAAATTATGAATGTAGTCCGGTAAATATCGTCTAGAATTAAACAATGGTTTCTTTATTGCATTACATATTTTACGCCGGTATTTCAATAAGTTCATTTTACGATTCATAGGTTGTATTAATCTCTACTGTAGATTCACATTATTCAAACAAAACTAATTTGAATTCACCAAAGTATATACCCGCTATAAACCCGACAGATAAATGTGGTATATGAATCACACAGAAGCTGACACAATATATGTATAAAAGCCAGGATGTGGGATTATCATATTTCATCTGTGATAATATTACGATTCGGATGACAAATTTCTATATACATTCAGATGTGGGCAAAGCTAGTTCAAAGCCTTGTTGCCTTTACCTATTGAACAGTATGGATTAAAATATCTGTAGATTGTTGTAGATAAATATATCATAACATTGGTAGTGTGTCGGGTATTCTCTCCAAAAATAGATGTAGATTTTTTGTTTTAAAATTATTGAAATTATGTATACAACTCAGTATACAGAGTGTCGTGGAACTTCCTTAAACCAATTTGTAGAATTGTTCCTTAGGTAAATATAAGATAAAA
>JAGFPH010000913.1:317815-329970 GCA_018207615.1 Philaenus spumarius | reverse complement strand
AGACAAAGTATTGCAATTAGCAGCAGTTGGGTGTGCTTTAAGACAAATTATTGCAATTAGTAGCAGTTGGGCGTGCTTTAAGACCTTAAAGCCGAAGCAACAAAAGATGACTCAACTTATGCCAACAAGGCGAAGCAAGCAAATACAAATTACTTGTAACAACTATCGCTATATTTCAAAATGCATCGAAATTAAAACTATAAAGTGTGACATTAATTTTCAAGCAGTGTTACTTCTCTAAAGTAACCAGCCAATACTCTCAAACTGCAGACAATCCTATACATTATAAAAAATAATAATAATAAAATTCACTACTGCACTTGGCATACTTTTACTAGCCCGCATTGGTGAGGCATACACACACTTTTAAACTTGGATTGATTGCCAAAGATTTACATGCGCAAATTCTTACGATGAGCCTTTTGCTATTGGTGAAAACTGAAACACGAATCAAATGGACACATTTTCCCCCTTAAGACACGTGCTACGAGTAAATTTAATGTTTATGGCTTTAATTATATATACAGTAAAACCTCTCTAATCCGGACACCCTCATATCCGAAACCTCTGATATCCGGTGTAGTAAAAAATAATAAATATAGGTAGTGAAACAAACGAAGAAATCGTTCAACTTCTCAGAAACATTCCCGGTTGTGACGAAATAAACAACTATGGAGTAAATGAGTGGATGAATGAAGATGAAGTTGACGAATTTACCGACAGTGATATTATCGACTTAGTGAACACAGAGCCAGCACCTATCGAAGATGAAGAGCCGAAACAATCCACGATGCATTTTGAATCATTCCAGGCGTTTGAACAGCTGATCGACTACGTCGAACAACAAGAAAAGGCTACAGCGGCCGATCTCTTGATTTTTCGCAGACGGAGAGATATTTTGTCAAAGAAGCGGGTTCAGCGAGCCAAGCAAGCCACAATTACAATTAAAATGACGCGAGCACAAATTAAACTTGTACAAAGTAAGTTTTCACTGTATTTAAGTCAAAAACTTTTATTATTTTTCCCCATTTTTAATTTACGGTAATTGTATTAACTTAAATACTAATACTAGTAGGCCTAAGTTGTACTTCTTCTGAACATCAATGCACATAAATTACTATACGTCCGGTAGTTTTTTTACTTCAGTTCAGTAATTGTTTGGAAATGTTTGTACTCTTTTTTAGCGTGTTAACCATAAAAGAGTTATACTGTACGATTTGTTGTGTTTATTTCCACCACTTTACCCATATTAAAAAAGCCTCTCTGAGATCCGGATTTTTTGGTATCCGGATCGTCCGGCGCCACATTGATCCGGATATAAGAGGTTTTACTGTATTGTCGCTCATCTGAAATTCCGAAACATTACACACTAAATGCAATGTTGTGACACATGCAATCCATGTGAAAGAGAGAGATATATGATGGGACAAGTAAATTCATATAATGAAGAAGCAAAGAGTGAAGGCTCTAGTAAGATAAGAGACGCAAGATCTAGTAATCAATATCGAGTACATTATATTTATATATATATATATATATAAATAAATCAAAGACGCAAAACAAGTAAATTCTAATAACTTAAATATGTAAAGATAAAAATGCAGACTTTAATATATAAAACTAAAAGCAGACTTAAATTTTAATAAATAACAAAATACATTGGTAAACAAAAGTGCGTTATATACTTGTGTGAAAATTGAAACATTGGTAAAAAGAACAGTGCGTATTAAAATAAAGTATAACAGTATGAATTAAAAAAGAAATCATATAATGAACAGCTATAATATATTTAACATAATTCACAAAAGGGCAGTATAAAAAAAAATCAAATAACGTGTCTACAGTTACAAGTTAAAGAAAAGAACAGAAAAGAGACAGTTGGCAGTGCTGGTAAGCAGCGACGAAGCTTTCGGAAGGCATTGTACGTTTTCTCTCTGGCGAAAAATATGGCGACTGATAGTTGTGTCTAAAGGGTGATCCACAGAGATTGTGGTAAAAGATGTGAATTTTTAATAAGTTTTACAGATTTTATTAGTAAAAAAGTTGGATTACGTGTGTGTACAAAAGTAGCACAGATAATTTGTGAATTGCATCGAGTGATTGTGAGGATGCGAGTAGATAAAGATTTGATACCATGAGACCGTATAAAGTGTCAACGATAAAGTGGATTCAGTTTGTGATATAAATTAATAAACAGTGTTGTATGGGCCCATCGAAAAATATGCAAGTATAAAACTATGTTTTTATGTAATTGAACATTTTGGACAGATGGTAAACCTTGTAAATTTCATTTTATGCAAATTTAGATTTTTTTTAGTCTGCTGATTTAGTTCAAAATTTTGATAAGTTCAAATTAAATTGCGTCTCTTTTTTCAAAATAGGTTAAGATTGTTATAAGATCTTTTGATTGTGTGCTATGTTTGTATGTATTTAGAATTTGTTTTTGTTTTTTGTTTAATAATTTCTAATATGTTTCAATAAACGTTCAAAGTTGTTCGTCACGGTGTCTTAAATCTCATTGTTTACCACAAATGTCCATGTGCAGTAACAAAACACCCCGGAAAATCAAATTAGAGTAAAATATTTTGTATAGAAGACGATATGCATACTTGTAAGATATGATGCATGTGAGATTATTTAGCGGGAAAAATGCTTGCCACGTATGGTGCAGAGCTGTTTAAGATAGTCTTTGCACTATGACGTAGGTAGGCGTGACAAAGCAATGTAGTCACAGATGAAATCATATTGCATAGATGAATTATATGTGAAGGATTGACAGATGTTTTAAAGATAAACAAAGTAAGTTTTTTGAGGTTAAGTGTTTGTTTTTGATTTTTAAGTAAAGTAGATTGAACAAAGAGTGTTTTTTATTGAAATTAAATAATAAAGTGAGTGTTAAACAAAGGACAATTCACATATATTCTTCTTATTAAATTGAAATTTTTTTTATTTTTTACTTAGAATTTTTCACGACTTATTATTTTTTTTAACAAGCTTATTTACAAATTATATTATTTTTGTTTTAACGCTTTATGTTATAATGTGTAGAAGTTACACACATGTTAAAAAATGATTCTAAATATTAAAACATCATTGTTAATCCAATTTTTTAATTAATGGAATATCAGTTTTCATATTATACGTATCTATACTTCATATTTTAAATCCTTGTTAATATTATCTTTATAAATCAGGTTCCACAACAAAGGATGTTGTTAGTAAACCGTAGTAAAATCTATGAAATCTTTATTTATTTCACTTTCCCAAAAAAATTAAAAAGAACATAAATTTCCAAAATTAAGTTTATATGCCTATGTTTTAGGGTATCAACCAACAATTTGGGTAATAAGTCTATTCACGACGGTGCTGATTAGCTGCAAAATGCTTTGCACGCCATTCCAAATATTGGGAGTATCTTCAACACACAAAACATTGCGTGCTTCGCACGCCAACCCCACGGAAGAATCTACCACATGGCTTTGAACCGGGTACTTCTATGGTATTTTACGTTTTGATCAATTATTGGGGAACCAAGCGAGCTATAAGGTCGCGTAAAAAAACAAAACGTGCAGAATAACATCCTACATTTATATTTGTAGAAAACCTCTAAAAAAAATTCATTCTCGTAGGAAAAATTTCAAAAAATAGTTACTTCCGGTCAAAAAAAACGTGCTTCCGGTTGTTGGATTTTTTTGGCTCAAGAATTCGTCCGAGCGACGTCATGTAGACAACCAACATATGTACCAAATTTGAACCAAATAGGACTTAAATTGCGGCCGCTAGAGTGTGAACACATATATATATGATTTTTAATGATGTGTTCTGGGGACCATGATCGGTGCTCATTTGCTACTCCCGACCTTGGGTCTTACCATAAGGGCCACTGCAATAGCTCATTTTTCCTATGGAAATTCACTAATAATACCTGCACAACTCTAAAAGTTCAAGAATAAAAATTTTGTTAAATCAAAGCAAATTAAAAATTAATAAAAAATAAAACAAAATGCAAGTATTCTACAGCGAGTATGAATACAAGGAGTATGAGTATGACGCTATGGTTTTACTCACTCGAACGCGATATATTCAAACCAGCAAGGAGTAGAACTGGCTAGTGATAGTGCAGGATTATGCATTTTGTATAAAAGTAGGAAGTAGGATATCCGATAAACAGCTTCTGGTGTTTTTGTTCTTCGATGCTTAGCTAAACAAGGCTGCAGCAAGCATATCCTTAAAACTGTATATTATGGCTTAATATATTACCATTTAAATTATGGTGTTATATTATGGGGAAATTCAACCAAACTGCAAAGACTATTTGTCATGCAGAAAAGAGCCATACGGGTAATTTCAAATTTGAAAAATAGCCAGTCATGCATTGGTGTTTTTAAAGCAGTAAACTGCTTAACACATTTATATAATTTGTCCCTGTATTTATATAATGGAGGTAATACTGTTTTGTCGGTTTAAGTGCTCTACAGCACAAAATAGCGACTACCACACTTATTTCACCAGTGACTTAAGATTGGTAAAACGCAGACTAAATCTTCATAAAAAACTACCTGCTCAAGCTGGAATAGCTTTATTCAACAGGCTCACAGAGTGAGAAAATAAAAAAGCAATACAACTTTAAAAAAGCACCTGAATAATTTGTTGGTGAGAGGTGGCTATTACTCCTTGGGTGAGTTTATGCAATAGAGGAATGAGTCTGGGAAAACTGTGCCCGGATCTTTATTGGTTGTTTTTAATTGTTGGGGGATTGCCAGTGTATTTTATTGTATTGTGGATTCTATTTATTGATCGTTTTGTTTCTTTAATTATTGTTGTTGTGTTCTCTGACATTTTGTGTATAGCTGACTGGCATACGTGTTTTGTTGTATCTATGTAAGCTATTGTTAACATAAGTTCTCAATTTTATTACGTATCTACTATTATGATTACCGGTTATGAGTGATTGTTGAGTAATTTTGTGTAATTGGATGTATGGTGATTTGTCATGTGTTCTGTATTTAACTGAAGTGTCTGAGACAATTTTTTTATTATTCAAATTTTCATGTACATTTTTAAATACTTTGACCATGGCTTTACAATTGAAATTTTGTCAACAGCTAAATAAATAAAATGAAATGAAATGAAGCGTCATTTAAAAAATATATTTGTTTTAACTAATTATTTATATGCATTTTGGAATCAGACTTCCTCCTCATCTCCCCCTATTTAACCACAGGAATTGATTCACTGCCATTTCCAACAACAACCTATTGTGTTTCTATTTATAAGACACCCGAATTACATCGTCTCTTGTATCTGTTTAATTTATGTCAGTTGCATCAAGAATTTCCAGGCAGAAAGAGTCGACTTCAGTTATAATGTACATTAAATGGCACAGTAAAGAAAATAATCCAACACATAAAATAAAAGCAATTCACAGATTTGTTCAAACAGTTTTTAATTTAATGTATAGTTAATAGTTTATTTTTTGTTTGTTTTTACATCTAGTTCTTTAAGTTTGTTCATAAAGTTTAGTATCAGCAGGGAAGCAGAGTAATGTTGTGGTTAAGGCAAGATCCTCCAATACAGTAAGTATAGTATGTACCAGGTGTCTTAAAAGTCCCCCCCCCCATTAATTATTTTTTTTATTAATGGAAATAGACAGATTTGCTTTGGGGATTGTTAACATGACCAAAAATAGAGTTTTTTGGTGTATCGTAAATTTCAAACCCTCCCCCAAAAATGGGGTATTTTGGGGGTAAGTCAAAAATTTTAAATGAGAACCCCTATTGAGTTACACCTCATTTTAAAGGCCTTGATAAAAGAAGAAGATTGGCGCAAACCGGAAGTCTGTATGTTGACTCTATCCAACATAATGACCAATCAAAGCTATAATTTTTCCCCATTTAAATAACATCAAAATGATACATCTGTTATTTTTTACAAGGGTTTCATCCAGTAGGTCACTCAATCTAAGTTATAATAAACATCGTAATTAGGATGGTAGATGCTCACACTCAACAGCCACAAAAATTAAATGTATGGGCAGGCATTTTGGGGGATTCTGTTGTTGGACTTATTTTTGTTGATGGAAATTTGAACGGAGTAAAATACTTAGATATGTTTCAACATGAGATTGTTCCAGCGATTAATGAGGTAGCACAAGGTGCTTACGACCCTGTATTTCAACAGGGCGGTGCTCCACCACATTACTACGTGAACGTTCAAACTTTCCTAAATCAGCATTTTCCAGAAAGGTGGATAGGTCGACATGGTTTTATTGAATGGCCAGCTCGTTCACCCGATCTAATGCCACTCAATTTTTTCTTTCAGGGTTTCCTCAAAAGTAAAATTTATGACACGACCTGCAAACCTAGGTGAATTACGCCGAAGGAAGGTGTGAACACGCCTGTCACCTTATCACACTAGAAATATTGGGAAATGTTAGGCAACACTTTGAGCCCAGGCTGTATTTTTGTCAAGAAGTCAATGGTTCTCATTTCGAGCACTTAATCTGAGTGAAAATGAGACGAGTGCTAAAGGTTTTACTCACTGTAACATAATTATTAATGAAACTTTAAATAGGAGTTTTTTGGGAAAATTATAACTTTGATTGGTCATTATGTTGGATAGAGTCAACATACATTCCTCCGGTTTGGGCCAATCTTCTTCTTTTATCAAGACCTTTAAAATGAGGTGTCACTCAATAGGGGTTCTCATTTAAAATTTTCGACTTTCCCCTAAAATACCCCATTTTTGGGGGGAGGGTTTGAAATTTACGATACACCAAAACTCCATTTTTGGTCATGTTAATAATCCCCATAAAGCAAATCTGTCTATTTCCATTAATAAAAAAAAATAATAGGGGGGGGGGGGGAGGGGACTCTTAAGACACCTGGTATATTAAGTGTGACAATCAATGGAGTAGTCAAAATCGGTTAAATTTCTATGAGTTCAAATTGATTAAAGTTTGAAGTGGAGCAGTTATTTCTAAGTGCTAGGTAAAAGGTTACATTCAGCATGCTTTCGAATGATGGTTTTGCATGATGTGATGGACAAGAAGACAAAATTACTGATATACCATGCTATGTTTGTCTCGGTTATACAGTTAGGAATTGAAATTTGGGTAGTTCAAGTAAAGCAGGAGAATTATTTAAAGTACAGAAATAATATTTAAGAATTATGACTCCTGCCAGAATCAAAACATCTTGTAAGAGGTATTTAAAGAGATGCATATTTTAACCCTACCCTCACTATATATATATTAAGGTGTTTAATATTTGTTAGGCAAAACTATGATATGCCAGCATATTCATCATTATAACACGAGGCAAAAGAGTAACTTTCAGCTCCTCCTTCATAGAATAAGTTCATTTGAAACAATTCCACATTATTATGGAAAGAAACTTTACAATAAGCAGCCTATTGAACTTAAAAATATTAAAAATAATAATACATTTAAAAAAAAAGTAAATGATTATTTAATAAATACAGTACAACCTCGTTAAGTCGTACCAGCCGGAACCGCGGCCGATCCGCCATAACGAAAATCCGTATTGGCCGGAGAAAGAGCATAAAACATCAAAAAATGAAAATACACTGTACACTTACAATATTTTTCTTTTTTACGGAGAAAAACACTTTTAAAATATTTACTCGTCACAATAAAACAAAAAAAAACATCTGTGGACTGTACAGGTATGTCTAGTTTTTGGGGAAAAAGCTTGTAAGTTTCTGTTGCGTCAGCTTCGAGTAACGTTTACGTGGCGCACGACATACAAACTCGGTTGCCCGAACTCGGTGGAAACATGATCACCGTGCAGTACGCTACGATTATGCACTCATATAAAGCAATAGCGCTACCAAAATGCATATTTTTTATTTATTGCAAACCTGTCCGGGTTACCCGGAGATCTGACTTAAAAGGGGCCGACTTAACGGGGTTGTACTGTAAGGCCTATTATAGTGTTAAGGATTATTTTATAATGTAAATGTTTATGTTGTGTGTAGTATTACATGTGTACAAAATTTGAACCAAATCGGACTTAAAATGCGGCCACTAGAGTGCAAACATATATATATATATATATATATATATATATGTATTTTTATATATCCACAAAAAAGATTTTTGGGGGCCCATGATCGGCTCACATTTGCTACTCCCGACCTTGGGTCTTACCATAAGGGCCACTGCAATAGCTCATTTTTCCTATGGAAATTCGCTAATAACTATGGTATTTGTCAGTGTTTAGCTTCATAGTATACTACAGTCTCATTCTAATGCATACGAGGCAGGCAATAACTTTTATCATAGCTACATCAAAGGATGATGTTTTTACTACTTGATTATATTTCAAAGTAAGTTTACAGTTGATGGTATAGTTTCTTACAAAAGCTTTTCCATCATTACCTTTGTACGCAGCAAAAATTACAGACATTTTTTAAATATGAAGAAACATATTCCTACAAGTTTTTAAGTCGGTTAATGAGTATACGAACTTGTCAGAATAAGTTTTATAATGTAAATCTTGTAACGTAAACCTGGACATTGATGTTATTTTTCACTATGAAGTTCTAGGGCCTGTCAGTTCTAGGTTTAATTAATTATCGACTTTATTACGAACATGACGGGAACGAATGACCATACAATGAAATTTATACAGAAATAGCAACAATTTAATATGTACAGGGCAACAGAAACTGAGATTATGCCGATGGTAGTACTAAGTGTAAAGCAACTATTCATGCCAAGGAAAATGGATCCATGCACCACAAGCTCCTATCTCCTACGTGAAAAAACTTACAGAATCTGATTTTCGGTCACGTGATTTTGATGAAGAAGATCTTCTTTCTGATTCTAGGGCTCTTTTACTTGCTGCAGATAAAAGGACAGAACCTAATGTACCGTTACGTTGCTCAGGGCTCAATGTTGATGCTATAGTATAAACTGCCTGTAATATTCACAAATATTTGCTAATCCTTTTAAAAATCAATCATAGGTAGCCTTTTCGGCTCACAAGAATGCACTGAAAAGAGCTTAAGTAAAATATAATGAAGATGATGCTAACAGAATTTAATACATTATGCCTGTGATCGATAAATGTTTATATCGGCAATGTTATTAATCAAGTAAAATATAAACACATTTTTATTTTATTTTATAAAAATCTCGAAAAAGAAATGAAGGCAGACGTATGGAGAGAGAACAAGGCTAGTCTTGACTTTAAATTTACAAAATCTAAAAACTGAATTGTTAAAATTTTACCAGACATTACATTTGTATGGTCAAAAACAATGTCTTCCATAGCATTATTTGCAAGAGTCAGAAGAACTTTCATTTTCTCCATTTTTCATACTTATGTTTTATTTCAAATATTTCAACTGTTAAAAAAAACATTAAGATTTATCTACGGATATAGTTAATTTAATATTAAACTGGAACATGAAAACTTAGTACTCGAAACTTGATTAATAATTTTTTGCTTGTGTCTAGATATTTTTGTTACTTTAAATGAATTACCTGTTCTTTGCTGGTTTGGGAACTAAAAGACGAATGCCGCTCGAGTGACGAACTACTTCCGGACAGGTTTAGTTTTTCCAAACTACCTACTGAAGTCAAGCTCGAATTTAATCTGTCCTGACTTAAATTGCTGTTCTGGCTTAAACTTTGGCTTGCCCTTTCTTGACTGAAGAAACCTGACGATGAACCGGAATTCTGAAAAACAAAATAAAGACTAGTATTAAATACACAAATCATTCTTACTATGTTCATTAACCTTCTTAATCAATTACTTAATTTTAAAATGTTGAACTAAGTCATTATTTTACGAATCATCGGATGAAAGGAGATTTCTTTCAGTTTCCATACTATTGTCTAAAAGTAACTTGCAAACAATCCAAACATCAAAATATAGGTAAGAAAGGAAATTTAACTGAATTCCAAATTTTACATAAAAAATTACACTACTGTGCAATACCCAAAACACTATTGCGGAGTAGGTACAGTAGAACCCTGCTAGTCGGATCACAAAAAAGGTAGGATTATCAGAGGAACACGTTTATTTACGCTAAGACTAGGGATGGGTCGATTCTTGATACCACCGATACTTTAGCTTTGGTATCGGTATCGAGAATCGATAGCCGAAACTCGATACCGATTACCGATACCACGAGATACTCAGTTGTCAGAACTGCCCGTTTTCGTATAGACTCCGTGAATGTAATCTCCGGTATTTACAATCGCATTCTCTGTATTTTAACTCAATTCAGCATTTTACAATAAATATCAGTAGGGAAAATGTAAAACATTATTAATTTTATGTAAGTGGACATTTTCCCCAGTAAAATGTTTTAGGCAATTGTTTCCTTTCATAAGTAAACGCTTCTTGTTTTATTTTTATTCATGCGTAGGCTGTTATTTGTACACAAGAAGTCTAGAGTAGGCTCAAGGTCAAACACTTATGGATTCGTTTGTTATCGTGTCTATCGAATTAGGGTGTCTATTGTGAAGAAAAATAACACATTTTATAGATCGGTAACAAAAGTATTTAAACTTTAAAGTAATAATTTTATTTGTTTGAAGTCGGGTAAAACTTGTTGGGACTTACGTTACCCGTGATTTATGATTTTTATGGGAGTCCGGACGGAATTCCTTTGTTTTACTTTTTATTTAGAGATGGTTCGGTTCCATTTTTTTTTTTTTTTTGTTCCCGGTTCTAGAGTCAAATCGGTTCTATTTATTATTCAAGGAATTTAACAATAATTTAAGAGTAAAGTATAAGATTTAATTTGAATACTGAAATGATTAAGTATGTTATGTACAGATAATTAAATACAAGTATTCAGCTAAGTTAAATTACAGACAAAAGTCCATTACTTTCAACGTCTATTATAAAATATTGCCACACTTCGATGTCATTGCTGAAAAGACTAGCCTACTCCGGTTAAGTTTCCACATATCCTCAACTAACTAAACTTAATCAAATTAATATGTTAATTCAGTATAGTGTCGATTATCCGAAAGCGGAAATGTACTGTAAATAAATAAGTGCATTACAGTACTGCACGTCGTGCACGTAATTCCGAATTTAAAGGTTTTTACTCGCATAATCAGCCGAGTTGTAGACTTCACTCACTTCAGGGAGTTTGGGCGCTCAACGGAACAGCGGCGGCTGTTGAGTCAGCCGAGCGCTTGGCAGCCCTTCTTAAGTGAGTAGGCCTGCACAATTTAATTACCCGAACAAATCTACGCAATATTTAAATTTAATAAAAAAAATGAATAAAACACTGCACTAAAACTGAATACTGTAAGTATTTACACACAGCGTTATTAACTTGATATTACAGTACTTTGTTCTAACAAGTTGTTCAGACTTCGGCGGGACTAAACGGACGCCGTCGAATCAAATTTTCGATGATTGAAGTTCCGATTATTTCTGAACTTATCCGAATTGAACGTTCAGAAACAAAACATATGATATTCCGAGTAACGCAATCCTAGTCAGTCGTAAAAAATATTATTCCGAATAATTAAAAACTTGTTTTATTTTAAATTGCAACGCATTCTGCTATTTCGTTACTGAAACTCTCACGTGTTTTTCATTGGACTAGGTTAATTGTATTTTCTTATGCGGACATACGCTGTTGTATATTAAATTGCGTTTGGATGCCGCGTTTTATAAAATTAGAGCTAATAATATTCGGACGTGGTATTCTTTTGCGGACATTCGTCATTTTATTTTTAATAACATTTCACCAATTAGTAGTTGGTAGTACCAATTGGTAGTTCATAAAATTGGTACTAATTATATTCGGGCATCGATTTTTTGCGGGCATTTACTGTAATACTTAAATTATTTTTAACGCCGGCGTTTTTTAAAATTAGCGCTAATAATATTCTGACGTCGTATTCTTTGCGGACATTCGTCATTTTATTTATTTTTTTTTCGCAGTTTTTTTTTTTTAGGTATCGGTATTGGGAATTGAGAATCGATTTTTCAAAGTATCGGTATCGGTATCCAGAATCGAAAAATCTGGTTTGGACACATCCCTAGCTAAGACGTTATGAAACAAAGTTTTAATCGATAATACAGAACAAAAATGATGCGAAACACAAGAACTGAACAATAATTCATGAAACACTAAACATTTAATGTTCTTGTTGT
>JAGFPH010000913.1:306821-317805 GCA_018207615.1 Philaenus spumarius | reverse complement strand
TTGAACCAATTACTTGATGAGAAACACCGAAAACATAAACAATCGCCGATATGACGGTATGTTCGGACTAAGCGAGAAGTCGGTTACCCGGGTTCGTTCTAGCAGGGTTCTACTGTATTAATAATTGTACGAGGGTCGTTCAATAAGTACCGGTAATTAGAAAATCCATGAGATGGCGCGCGGATCACTGAAAATTGTTCGGAAGCGTCATTACTACTCAGTAGACAGCTGGTTAATTGGTAGCTTTATAGAACATGTGGTGTCATTGTTGTCGTTGATTGAAGCAGAGAATTTTTTATTTAAAAAAATGGAAAAAGTGAGTTTCGAGCGGTGATAAAACATTTATATTTGAAAGGCTTAACACTGAAATTAATCAAAGCCGAGTGGGATGAAGTTCATGGTACATCTGCCCCTGCGTTTGCCACTGTTTATAGTTGGGTAAATGAATTTAAATGTGGTCACATATCAACAAAAGATGAAAATCGTTCGGGACGTCCAGTAGAGGCAAAGATACCCGAAATAATAGATAAAATCAACGATATGATGTTAAGTAACAGTGATTTAAAGTGCGCGAGTTAGTTGAGGTCACAGGCATATCACAAGGTACTGTGTTTTCCACTTTACACGAAAAACTGGGTGTGAAAAATGTTTCACCAAGATGGGTGCTGCGTTTGCTCACACATGAGAATAAACGCAAACGTGTGGTTAATTCTGAGGCCAATTTGGCGCTTTTTTGTTGCAATCCGGATGAGTTTCTGCCTCGATACATAACTGTGGGCGAAAAATGGATTCATTACTGCATGCCAGAGACAAAGGACAAGTCAAAACAGTGGGTTTTGGAAGGCGAACGCGCTCCGAAGAAGGCGAAGACGGTGAAATCGGCTGGAAAAGTTGTAGCCACAGTTTTTTGGGATGCAAAAGGCATTATTTACATTGATTATTTCGAAAAAGGAAAAACAATAACTGGAGAGTATTTTGCACCGGTCGAGTGAAGAAATCAAAATTAAACGTCCTCATTTGAAAAATAAAAAAGTCCTCTTTCATCAAGACAATGCACGGCCTCATACCTGTGCAGTTTCAACGGCTTAAATGTGGAATTGAAGTTTGAATTGTTACAACATCCACCGTATTTACCAGATTTGGACCCCAGTGACTTTTTCTTATTTCCAAACTGGAAAAAATGGCTCGTCGGACAACGGTTCGTGACGAACGAAGAAGAAGTCATCTCCCAAATAGATACTTATTTTGAGGACCTTCCGAAATCTTACTTTTTGGACGGGTTAAGTTGGAAAAACGCTTAGAAAATTGTATAGAGCTAAAAAGAGATTATGTTGAAATATATATCCAAAATACTTAGTTTTTTATCTATTTTTAAGGATTTATTGAACGGCCCTCGTATTAGTGCAAAGTTGTAAAAACATAAAGGATACAGAAACATCTTCAGATAACATTACAAGCAGCAAGACTAGGCATGACTTAAGCATTACTTGTCACGGGAAACTAGGATGTAATGGATATCAATTAACATACCGTGTCTTTGCTTTGCTCAAGAGACTTCTCAAGGAGCAAATTACGTTCAGCATCAAGATCTAGTTCAGAGATATCTTCTCTAGGAGATGGTGGGAGAGAACCTGTTATAGCAGCAACTGTGCCTGACAGAGGAGAAGATGGTCTAGAAGTAGACTGAGAACCTGGGATAAAATCTGAAACAAACAGCACTTTAATAGTACAACAATAATATTTACAGTTTGCTTGATCTCTTTAAAAAAACAAATACTCTTATTGTTTTCCAACAGTACAGTGTTAGGGCACTAGTTTTCGGTTTTGAAGTGTCTAAAGAAAATTGTCAATATCTATTTACTTTTAGATTATTAGCAATACCACTGTTATTTTATTGAAGTACTTTTGGTATTTAAAACAATAATTGACCATATATACTGGTTGAATCGACCTTTAAGGTCTGGTTTGCAGCATTGTTTCAGAAAAATAAGACTTGTAAAATAATAATTTACCTTTTGACATAGGCTGACATTAAAGATTTTATTCAAATTGCTGGTGAGCTGCCTCGACTCACTGACTATATGGAAAAGCAATTTCCTAACAACAGTTACATTGTTCTCTGTTTGAAGTTATTGTTAGTTAATGATGGATGTTGAATTTTATTATAATTACTTGTTCGGACATTTGCCATCATTTATGTGTTAAATTATCAAACACGACGTTTCGGGAATACAAATCAATTCCCGTTCTCAAGTGACTAAAACTAACGGTACATAAACCAAGGCAACTAGGCTTATGTAAGAGTGAACAAAGTAAAACTACAAATTACGACTAACCTTAATTATAATAACCATATTAATAATAAAACAGAAATGTTATCGACTAATAAAAATGCTGAACTTTTACCAGTAGAATCACCACATGGTGTTATAACCCGTTCCCGTGCGAAACAGTTGAACTATATGAAACAATAGGGAACTACCCCTTCCTGTTTGCCATGCCTTAATACTCTGGCCGGTTGTCAGTCTCACTCGAACTTGTCAACTAGACGCTTGCTATCAATTGCGTGTGCTTAGTGTTTGTATTGTGTTTTGTCTGTGGTTGGTGTGTTTGACTTCTCAGTCTTAGCTCTGAGATGTATCACATAGATATTTAAGGTTAGTAGTAATTTGTAGTTTTACTTTGTTCACCCTTACATAGGCCTAGTTGCCTGGGTTTATGTACCGTTAGTTTTAGTCACTTGAGAACGGGAATTGATTTGTATTCTCGAAACGTCGTGTTTGATAATTTAACACACAAATGATGGCAAATGTCCAAACAAGTAGTTACATTGTGCAAAGTTTTATTTACAGGGTGTTGAAAAAGACTCAGACACCCTCCCCCCAACCCCATTTTAAACGATTAAAGTTAAACATAGGAAATTTCAGAGATCAATATTGGTGTTCAAATCTTACATTTTGGCATGATTTGTTAAAATTTTCCGACATGGGGCAACAGCCCACGAGGAGTCACTCTCCTCATCTTCCAATATATATCCAATATCTTAAACGCAAGTCTACGGTAATACCTCGCTTTAAAAGTGTCTATTTACTCAAAGAAGAATAATCCAGATCTAAAACGTTTTCCACTGAAGTGTACTGGGTGATAAATTTACAAAATACCTTTTGAAATAGTGTAAACTACTCAAACACATTAGGTTATAAATCAATATTTGAAAAATCTTAGACAAGTTAAATTTATTAATGTAATTATATTCTTATCTGTGGGCCCTCTCTGTTGTTATCAACAGTAATCTTCCTGTAATTCCCTGACCGGTTTTGGAATGGAATTGACTTTAGATGGACTTTGTATTTGTTGCACTTCAACTTTACACTAGTAGTTTTGAACTCGAAATATTTTCCTAAACCCATCAATGGAAAGGTTCCGGGTTCAATTCCGATTGACCCCGAATAATTTTCTAAATGGTTTCTTAACAGACATCGTTGGCTGTGATTAGCCTTAAGTGCAAAACAGTAGGACGTTAAACACCAAAAAAAAAAAAAAATATATATATTTTCCTAAACTGTTTATTATTCACCTTGTTTGTGATACATTCAGTTTGTTGAACCGTGTTGCGCACGTCATTGAAGAATATGAGATTTATAAACACCACAAAAGCAATCTTAAATGAAAAATTTAATTTTGCTTCCAATTGCCTTTATGATCTGATATATTGCCAACAACATAGAATCAAAGGGAAATAAGAAAATGTAGTAGGGCACAAGGTACAATCTGATAAGAATTGAACAGAGCTGCACCTTTACCTTTCCAAATCAGTCTTGTAGGAAGTGACACACTAGAATGAGGTACCTCTCAAGTGTAATGTTAAATTATGATTGTTTTGACATTTTATATTTATGTGACGTGTACGACCAATGTACGAAAAAGTATATGTGCAGTGTTTAAGTGGATGTAGATAGCTGGCCTGATGATGCTGCCTGTGGCAGTGAAACATGTAGCCACACAAAAGGTAAAGTAAAACTAGAGACTACAATTGACAACATAATGTAGTTATAAGGCTATCAACAATGAATATAATATATTATTACATTCCTGTCTTGTGTTGGTTAAATTTACCTTTAACCCTCTTAAATAAAAATCTGTTTTTACTATTAGGAGGGTTCATAGAACAGAAAGAAAATCTGAAACATTACTCCAGTATGGTTTTATTGTTGGTAATAAAATATTTAGTTTTCTGTCATTACAAATAAACAAAAAACCAATACACTGTTTATCTTACCTTCAGGAATTTCAGAATCTACTTCTTCCTTCATAGATTTCAAAGTACTTGTAATAGAATCGGAATTCTGATTTTCCAGCTTTTCAAATAAGAGATCCACAAAGCTCACAGTCGCTATAAATAAGAAAACAAAATAAACAATTATTTTTTAAATACCCCCACTTATCTCCATATGTTGAGATAGTAACACAAAATCATTTCAACGACCAATTCATAACAATGAGATATAAACTATTTACATTTCTAGGCCTACAGCTTCTTTAATTACAGTGGAGTGCCGCTATTCCGAACCTCGCTATTCCAAACAGAGTTCAGAAAAATACCGATTTTTTAAACATAAAAACAGGTGAAATTAAAAAGATGTTCATGAAAAAACCGAACATTTATTGTTATACAAATAAGACATACATAGAGGCTAAGCTTGATGAAAACGCCAGAAACCAAATTGGAATGAAAGCTGGTTTTGTTTCCTTCACGTTTTCCATCCGTTTTGCGGGAAGGAAGCTACGGCAACAAGCGTACGGTGAAACGGATACCGGGTCCTTCAGAAAGTAGGAAAGGTTAGATACAACAGCTAGGTACTAGTAGTGTTGTTGCCACCTGCCAGTCGCTTTCATCCATTTTTCTCTTTCGTTTTCGTTATCTCTAACGAATTTTTTTTCTCGATCTTTTTTAAAGATAATGCGGTACTAACGGACAGTTTGCGGGATGACAAAATGGACAGTTTGAACAACCTATCCCTTTCCTTCCATTTTTAGAAGAAAATGGAATCGTAACGCAACGCAAGGAAACAAACGATTGGTGTAAACCTACACTAGAGCGAGGTCAAGAGCATTTGCCGCGTCTAAGCGTGATATGAGTTCAGTTTGAGCGTTCACCTACTCCTCGCTTTCCTCCGAGCCGATCAACGCTGTGTAGAACAGACACTAGCAGATGTCCCGCACTTATTTTACGCCTTAACAGGTGTCAATACGTTGATATTATTCATGAAATCCGCCTATTCTGAATTCCCGCTAAACCGAACAGTGTTCGGTCACAATTAGTTCAGAATAGCGGGACTCTAATGTATTAAATAAAGGCAGGAAATCCAAAAAGAAAGACAGAACTAGTAAAATTTGATTTGAAACTAAAACCAATCGAGGTAAAGGAAAATAATAAATATAATTAAATACTTGTTATGTTTGTTTGAAATGTTGCAACACTAGCCCATTCCACACAAACACATTAGTAATTAGTTGTACCATAACCTACCAATTCCATACAGAAGGCTTTCAGGTGTGAATAAATACAATGGTTTGAACTTATTAAAATAAAAAATTGAATAGCATTTCCTTGCAGATTTGCTTTGTAAAAGAAACATTATTGATGTAACACATAGACTGTTATAAACAAACTGTAGAAAATACTGATAACAATCTCAAAAGTATTTAGTTCTATAATCACGACTGTGTCAAAGGCTCCCAAATACCGTATTACATTATTGCCATTTTTTTTTCTTTTAAAGTACAGAAGCCTGACATTGAATAGACATTGAATAGAAACTATAAATACCTTTCTGCAAGAACACTTCCAGCTGGGCCACCATGCTCACTTTCAAAGCATCCACAGATTTGTCTTTTTTCACAAGAGCGTAAACATACTTTGCCAAAGCTTCTGGATCAGCATCACACCTGCAATAAAGTTAAACTATACAGACAAATATAATAGTGTTTAATAAATTAGTTTTTACCACCACGAAATGTTCTTCATTATTTCACAGAGTAAAAACTATGAATGGCACAAATATGTTGCGTCATGTCATATTATAGTTACAGCCTTTAATTAACAATTACAACATTGATTTGCAGTTATTGAATAGCGTTACTAACTTTATCTACGACCATTGCAATAAACACCAATAACGCTATTACAAGTAACATCAGAAAGAGGTACATTACAAACCAAAAGCCAACCCGATTAGGTAATGATATCATTACCTAACAGGAGTCACTTTACATAATAGGCTCTAGACCAATGAGAGCTCGTCATTTGACGGAAGTAGAGTTGTAATAAAAATAACGCTATTCGTACATCAGCTGATTGTACCCATACGTTCCGGATGTTAGTGTGTTATTGTAACTAACCTCAAACGTGAGTTGACGCATTCCGCAAACATGAGTGATAGTGAAAAATTTTGTTTAACTCCAGAGGAAATTAATACAAAAGCAAATTCGGCTCTGAACAATTTGTTGCCAGAAAAATCTAAATTTCGTTACGAAAAGGTTTATAACCAGTTTATGGAGTGGAAAACTAGAAATGGTGTTAGTTCGTTTTCCGAGAATGTTTTCATTGCGTATTTTGAGGAATTGGCCCAAGATAAGAAACCTAGTTCGCTTTGGTCTATTTATTCAATGATTAAATCTACAATCAACATCAAACATCAAATAGCCTGTATATTTTTGGTTGTAGATAAAGTAGTGTACGCGACGATTGTATTCAGCCTTTAAGCCACTCGTGAGATATTTAGAACACTCGCTTCGCTCGTGTTCCAACTTACATCTCACTCGTGGCTTAAAGGCCTTCATAATACAATCGTTGCGTAAACTACTATTAAGGATTTGGGTGTTCTTATGTCACAAAATTTATCTTTTAGTTGTCATGTTGTAAAGAGAGCTTATTCCACCTTGGGAGCTTTTATTTGTCGGTTGGGGAGGGATGTTAATAATATTGTCGTTCTTAAAGTTTTATTTAATAGTCTAGTTAGATCAGGGCTGGAATTTGCCTGTATTGTTTGGTCCCAGTCAACAAAATACTATATAAATATGATAGAAAAGGTTCATAAAAGATTTTTGCATGTGTTATTTTATAAAAAATTTAGATTTAATAACCAACATATTTGGACAATGAGGTATAAAGAATTTTTAAATGCATTTGAAGTCAATTCGTTAGAAGTTAGGAGAAATTTGTTGAGGTTGTGTTTCTTGAGAGGAGTTATGTGTGGCGTGATTGAAGATCCTGAGAGCCTAAGACAGATATGCTGGTATGTTCCACCTTATGGGATAAGAATTAGGCGACCACTTTACCAGGAGCGCATAAGAACCAATGCTCATCAATTGGTCGTCGCCGCTGAATTCGTCAATTGCTCTGTATAATGTGGTCGCTCACAGGGTGGATGTTTCCTGGGGTATGTCGAGGTTTCGCAGGGAGACTTTGTCTATATTAAACCAGTATTGATTGTGGGTTTGCAGGTTTTGATGAGACTCAACAGTTATCTATAATATGTTAGTTTTTATGTTTCATTATTATTGCTTATTTGTACATAATGTGTTTGAACATGTATTTGGTTGTTTTGTTTTGTTTAGTTATTTGTTTCATAGTTTAGGCATGACTTATTTTATTTTTGTATAGATGGCGCCCCAGTAATTGGGTTTTTAACCTGTTGGGGTTGCTTTTACAACATGGTTCAAGTATGTATTTTCTTTTGTATGTAAAAAAAAATAGTTTGTTGTAATACATTTATTCTATTCTAATATTTACTGAAACATCTTCAAACTGTACCTTTATTTAGAAAGTTATTACTTTATGTATGAATTGCCACAATTTCAATAATATCAACTTATATTTAATTTGACCAATACAATCATGTTTATCAAGGTTTAATTTACTTGCATTTATCACTGATACAAATAGGACCATTACTATTATAGTGTTCATCGTTTAGCCTTCGAGCTTCTTATAAATTATAGTACATACTTTTGCTTATAGCCAGTAGTACTTCTTTTGCAGAGATTTGGTAGCAAATGTCTTGCTGCCACAGGCAGTATCATCAGGCAAGCTATACATACTTATATACACCACTGTTATAAGTGACAAATGTAGTATTTAAACAAGCATGGCTGGTCGTTAATTAGGATTGTGACAGTAAAACTTAAAGCCACTATAACTCTGCAAAAGAAATACCATAGACTTTAAACAAAAGTTATATATGAGGGCAAGTCAAATATAAACTTGACTATTGTCATCTCAGACAATCCCTATCGGGGGCGTTGAAAGTCGATGTTTTATAGGTGGGGCAACTCGCTTGGTGGGCTGATTCTCTCCTTCCTCGGTAGAGCCAAGAGGTTCCTTCGCTCATTATTCAACGGATTATAATGAACAAAGGAAGGCGTTTAACCAACATAAGTTTTGACTCCATTAAAAGTACAGTAGAACCTTGATCAACCGTCACTCTTTTAACCGTCACTGCATAAATGCACATTTTGCTACTTTTAATGTGTCGTAATTGACGCTGTGCGCATCACAAGGAAGAAAGTGTATGCGCCATTGTGATTGAGCGCGACTGTACTCCAAAAATAGTGCGGCGACTAATGACCTTGAGTTTGCACGGAAAATCACCCCCCCCCCATGCTGGCTGTGGTTGGTGGAGGTATTGTTTCAGTACACCTTGTGTTGGCGAGCAGATCAGTGTTATGTAATGTTGTTTTTACAGTTTACTGTTACAGAGTGTACTGTTAATCAACTGTTGTGTGTGTTTGTGTAACTGTTGATTGTTGTGCTTCGAAGATGGCTGAAAAGCGAAAATGAGTTGTACTAGGACTTGACCAAAAACTCGAAATTATTAAACTGCTACAAGTATTGCGCTCATTTATAGTGTTGGTAGAACAACCGTAAATGACATAAAACGGGATGCCGAACAGATTGAGCAGCATGTGTCGAAAATGCAGAGTACGGAAGGAGACGTAAAATTATGAAACCTGCTAGATATGAAGAACTCGACGATGCTGTGTATCAGTGTTTCGTTCAAGCTCAAAGTCAAGGAATCCCACTTTCAGGGCCAATTATAATTACGAAAGCAATTGAATTGAATAAAAAAATTAGCTGGGGATCCTAACTTTAAAGCAAGCATGGGTTGGCTTGATAAGTTTAAGTTTCGTCACGGCATTAGACAGCTGGACATGGGTGGCGAGAAACTTAGTTCGAACAGCGCAGTCATAGATGACTTCAAAGAACAGTTTCAGTCAAAAATTATTGCTCTTAAACTTGTAAAAGAACCAGTGTACAACTGCGACGAAACCGGACTCAACTGGAAAGCTTTGCCGCAAAAGACACTGGCATCACTTTCGGAAAAGACAGCACCAGGCTTTAAGGTCCAGAAAGATCGCATCACTGCAATGGTCTGTGCAAATGCAACTGGCTATCAACTGGTTACCCTTAGCAGTGATTGGAAAATCAAAAAAACCACGTGCATTCAAAAGTTTTAATTTGAATGCTCTTCCTGTGAACTATTATGCACAAAAAAAAACGCTTGGATGGACCAAATCATTTTTGCGGAATGGTTTCACAAAGTGTTTGTACCGCAAGTTAGAGCTCATCTAGCCAAGTTGAAGTTGCCTTAGGAAGCAAAGCTGATTATGAACAACGCTCCATCACATCCCTTTGAAGAACGTAAAAGTGACGATGGTAAGATAAAGTGTCTCTTCCTCCCTGCTAACACAACTCCCCTCATCCAGCCTATGGACCTGTTTAAAAAAATCATTGAAAACATGAAGAGTCGGTATAGAAGAAGCTTTATTGAAAGTTTACTCTCATCTGATGATGCAAAGACAATTAAGGAATTTTGGAAAACCTACAACATTAAAGATGCTATTTTTAATGTTGCCAGTGTGTGGGCTGACCTTACCATGTCAAACCTGAAAAATGGGTGGAATAAGCTATGGCCCGAACCTGAAGACTCTACTGACGATCCTACAGATACGGTTATTGTTGACGAAATTGTGCAACTTTGCAATAACGGACTGGACAATGAAATTTTAACTCCAGAAGAAGTAACAGCTTGGTCGGAATGTGATAAACTGGATGGAGGCTTTGAAATTTTGAGCGATGATGAAATAATATCTAATGTTCCGCAGGCCAATGACGAAGTTGATAATGGCAATGAAGAATCGGAATTTGACGAATGACCGGCCACTAGCCACTCCGAAACCGAAGAAATGTTAACTCAGTGCATCGACTGGTTTGAGAGACAAGAGGAAGCGAATGGTACACAGATTCTTCTTCTTAGAAAAATACGGAACATTGCAGTGCAAAAAGCTCGAGCTTCAAAGAAGCAGAAGAAGATGACAGATTATTTTTAAATGTAAGTTTATTTCGCTGTACGAACATTGAACAAGTACAACATACAGTATGAGCAGTTCTGTATTACTCTTGTATGTATTTACAGTACATAATTTTAAAATAAATATGTATTATCCACTTGTACAGGATTTAATTTCTTCCAAAACCTTTTAAATCTACAGTAGTACAGTACGTACTGTACACCCTACTTACTGTACAGGTTTACTACACAGTACAGTAAACAAAATTTCTGTGATCCGGTTATTCAATTAACCGTCATAGTCCCGGTGCCGAGGGTGACGGTTGATCGAGGTTCTACTGTACTGCACAGTTTAAGACTACGGATTATAATGAACAAAGGAAGGCGTTTTACCAACATAAGTTTTGACTCCATTAAAAGTACTGTACAGTTTGAGACTACGGATTACAATGAACTCACCCTCGTCCTACTATTTTAACTGGGAGACTAAGTCGAGAAATGTTTAAGGCTTTGCTTACATTTTGCATACCTGTTTATATTATTCGACTCACCCTCGTACTACTATTTTAACTGGGAGACTAAGTCGAGAAATGTTTAAGGCTTTGCTTATATTTTGCATACCTGTTTATATT
>JAGFPH010000913.1:286181-298111 GCA_018207615.1 Philaenus spumarius | reverse complement strand
TGCTTAGTTCACAATTTAAATTAATTATTACGAAATATATTGTAAGAATTTCAACATCGTGTAATATACAGCATCGTGTAAGTATATTTTTTCTGCCTCTTATATTTTTTCTGTCGTCAATGTCAATGCTGTCTTCCGGGGGCTCGAAGTTTTCACACAGCGCTTCGCACGTTGTGCAGATCGGGGAGCAATGGAGGCCTGCCTTCTTGCATCCACAAATGCGTTGGCAGCCTTTTTTACATTTACAAGAAATGTGTTGAAGTATTGAGTCCGATGCAGGGTTTAAAGTGGTTGGCACAGGCACAAGACAATTCCTTGTTTTTTCCACCCCCACTAGATCGAGTCTCTTTGTTGCTCGGCGAGTGTGGTTTAACCTGATTACCACTGCTGCACTTGAAAGTAAACTCTCAATGAATGTTGTCGTGTTGCATCTTTAGTTGAGGGTAGTGAGGCAATGTTGGTTTTATTTCTTTCTATATGAAGATTCATATTGCCTGTATCTCAAATAGTTCAGGCTAGTTTCATGTCTTTCCGCATAGAGAGTCATAAGAAACACGTTTCCGGCTTCGGCATTCTCGTCCAGGTGTGCAATGAGGGTTTTTGAAAGCATCAATGACTGGTTGCAAGTTATCGTTCTTCTGCAGGACTACACAGGTCAATCAAAATCACTAAAAGGTCTATATCTTGCCCCACCACTGTCACATTTTCATTTGAGGGACCAACAAAATAACAGTTGTGATAATTAAATAGGATATCAGCGTCCTCCACGGCTTGCTGTGAATCAATTTTTCGGTTATAATATTTTTCCATTAGCATAAATATCAACCGGCTATTGTTTTTGGAGTTTGGAAGGAAACTCTCCTGCGAGACAGAGGGCACCGTCGATTCTGTAAACGATATCGCAGCAGATTGTTTTCTTTGCTCTCTTCTCAATCGTTTGGTGCTTTCACAATCTTTATCAGGGTAGCCATCGAAAATGACTACTGCATTTGATTTGTAGTCAGTGGCGGATCCAGTGAGGGGCGATTGGGTGGATCGCCCCCCCCCCGTCAGAAAAAAAATGTTAATTGACCGAGCGAAGCGAGGTCTCCGTTTTAACTCGCTCGTTCGGCATTTCGTCTGTGTGTCTGTATGTCTGTGTGTCTGTCTCACGATTACGGCCAAACGCCTTGACCGATTTTGATGATTTTTGCATGAATGTTCCTTATTCCTAGGCCGAGCCATGTACATATAAGGTTTTTTCCATTTTTCATTTTTAACCCCTTAAATAAAATAAAAATGGCGGCCGCACCGTTTCTCTCAGTGTAAGCTTTTTTTCCAATGCCAGTTTGTGGCTTAACCGTAAGTCGAATTTAAAAACTAATGGCATTTTGCGAATAGCAAATTTAATTTTCAGCAAAATTGTATCCTTGATTTTTTTCCGTATCTCTAACGGTAAGCTCACAAAATGGCCGTAAACTTCAAATTTGTTAAAAATCGTCCAAGTTTTTGTATTTCAACCATGTTTTTATACATTTATTCTAAACCAATTCAAAAGTGTTGCATAGCTTTTTTGTAGATAAAGGTTCAAAGAATTCATATATGCCAGTAAAAAAATGATTGAAGTAAAATTAACAAAGTTATTAAATAAAGAAACATTTATTAGTTATTAGCATGTTCAGTAACGAAAGGAAAAAATTCAACTTTAGGCCTACATAAAAAGTAGTAATAATTATTGTAATTTTTTTCATAAATGTAAAAACGCTTCGTAATTTAGTTCTAAATAGAATTATATAAAAATATTTATCAATTTCAAATTTCTTATTTTGAAAACACCAGTTTTTATGTTCCTACTACAAGACTGCTAACAAAACTAGGCCTGTTTTGAATAGTAATTTAGGAATTATATCCTTTGCAAAAAATGGCTTATAATAATAAGAAAGTGTAGGGGATAAGAAAGTGTAGAGAATAAATCAAAGAATTAAACTGAATACTTGTAAATTTCATAAAAGTATTTGACTTAGCTTTACTTGAATTACAAAATGAGACGAAAGAAATGAAACCCCTCGGCGATAAAGGACATACAAAAAATGACCGTTGGACACCGTGGGAAGTGTTGGTACATGGGTTGAGATCACTATCACGACGTTTTAACATCGTTTGTTTTCATTATTTCTAATATTGGAATATGATATGGAAGTTATGGAACTGTAAATACATTGTTAAGTTTTAATTATTTAAGTATGTAAATATGTAATTATATGTTTTCCCTATATAACTTGATATTTTTATCTATCTTACGCATTATTAACCTAAATAAAACACAATGCCTCTAGAAGAAAATCTTTAGCAGTTAAAGCTCAAGAAAAGAAAAAAACGAGAACTAGAAATCCCGGAATCGCGGGAATTGTAAAATAATGTTTCGCTGGCTAAACCTTGTGCTTACTTCCTTACTGGCACACTATTTTTAACCTAAGCTCATAACCACATTTGTTATTTTAACGAGCGAGTTCTACCCCTGTTCACAGAACAACTAGTGTAGAAATTACAAGTAAGTAAAGTTAATATAAAAGTTTATTTGCGAAATAGCGCTAGGGTAGAGGTACTGTCTGCAGATCACTTGAATGCTTGCATCAGGAATGTGGCCGCTATTGGCTAGAGCTGCCTTTTGCCCAACCCTCAACAAGCTATCAGCAAAACCAATAACATTTAGGTTAGCGACTTAAGCAAATAAATGCAGAATGGAGGGCGAAATCAGTAGTAAAAGAGTGCCCTTCAGGGAGAATTCCAGATTTGGCAAGAACCCTGGAGAAATTCATTGAAAAGACCAACAACGATTTTAGACAGTTTAAAGCATTGCGACTCGGACACATATCCGAAAATCTACCAGCTTCTCAAACTACAAGCTGCATTTCCAGTCAGCGTGGCATCTGCAGAACGCAGTTTTTCTTCATTGAAGCGTCTCAAGACCTAGCTTCGAACTCGAATGACTGAAGAGAGACTAACAGGACTGGCTCTGATTCATGTCCACAGAGACATTAATGTTGATGTCAACGAGGTTATAAACAAGTTTGCAAAGAAGCCAAGACGACTTGACTTTGTACTATAAAGTGTATTTAGCTAAAAACAACTTAAATTTAGTAAATAAAAATTTTGTGTAACATTGTAACTATGGTTTGTTTATTGTCATCCTTCCAATCACTTTCCTCCTTCCTAAAAGTCTTATGTTTTTTCGTACATAAAAAGCTTGCCAAAAATTTATAATAAAACAATCAATTTTTGATAAGAACTTAAAAATATATTTTATATATTTAAAATTTATATGTAAAATGATGTATTATTAAAATTTACAGTTTAATATATAGGCGTTTTGATTGTTGTATATGAAGATAAATCTCCAAAACATCATCATAATCCTTATAAGTTTATGTAAAAATAAAAAAACTTAGTCCTTCAATTGAATATATGTTGGTCTTTATGAGTAAACATTTTATAACATTTTAAGATAAGATTGCCTTAAAGTACGTTTTATACTACAACAAAATCTCAATTTTTTCCGGGACCCCCGGAAGCCCCCCCCCCCCCCCCCGTGGCGAAGTCCTGGATCCGCCCTTGTTTGTAGTTTGCCTTCACATAAGATATATAGTTACAGCACATTTCTGAATACGTCTGGGCGTGGGTGCCATTTGACCCAGTGTAACAAAAACCCTTCTTCAATGACATATTTTGCATCTCTCAAGTCCGAATGTTCGGACGGTGCAAACGCCTTGTACAAGTACTTGGCCCGTGTGTGAAGGAATCGAATGGAAAGAAAAGAGGGTTTTAAACCAAACGGACAGTTATAAAATAATTTGGGGAGGCCGGGAGTTAATAAATAAAATCAAAACACGATAAAGACGGAATTATATTTGCAAGCAAAAAATGGTATATAATGTGGTTTTGAAAAGGTTTTATTTCCACGTTTTTATTAACTTGCTTTCTTGTCTGTTCAGTACATCTTTTGCAATCGATTTTAAACTAACTTCCCGATGAGCTAGAAACTTGAAACTTAAACATAACTCTGGATGTCAATGCAATTTTAACTCGAATTCTTGTCTGCCTGTCTGTTTGTTTGTCTATTCGATTTTAAACTAAGTTCTCAATGAGCTAGAGATTTGATACTTTAAATATAACTCCCAAATGAAGACTAAAAAGCCTAAAATGTTATTGAATTAAAAATAATTTAATATACAAAGTTTTAAAACTGACTACAAAGTATACAATAATTTCTCCTAGCCATGCACATTTATACACATTTAGTCTGTTTTAAAAACGTTGTATATTAAATTTGTTTTTTAGTTTATATTATATTATTTTATTACTTTAGATGGCATAATAATTGAAACCAGTCACATCGTTTTAGCTTAAAAGTAGGATAAATTCACTAAATGACAGCCTTTAATAATAAATTAGAGCTTTGGAGTGGAAAATGTGGGTTTTTGCGGAGACAGCCGAAATACGCCAATTTTCAACTGGCGCTTGAGCCCGAAAGGTTCGTCGGAGATAATAACTTGTGGAATTAAATTTGTAGTACATTTTATGTACATTCTTTTTTAATAGGAAGGTTATTTACTAAAAGTTGGTAGTTTTCGAGTTAAAAGCAAAAACCACTAAAACTCATGATTTTTGACATGTTTTTGCATTTTTTTCAATGATGCGTCACGAAATTTTGTAGGCAAACCTCAGATTCGGATTCAGCACCCCAAAAAACATGTAGAAAGGAAGAAATCAAAACTACCCCAAAACTTTCCCACCAGGGTCTCTTTTAAGCACAAATTGACTGTATTAGATGTATTAAACTATTTTTTGGGGTTGCAGTTTTTTAAAATGATACTTAATTAAGTTACACATTTCAACATTTGTAATTGTTTTTGAAATATCTTAACCATTTCAAAAACATGTTTATGCCATTAATTTGTAATTAATAAAAATAACAAAAGTATAATCATACAAATTTAATTTATATTTTGACTGACTAAAATCTATATAAATAAAAATGTAAATAAATGTTCGTTTGTTCAAAATCGCAAATCTCCGAAAGTTCTTTACCGATTGCTTTGAAATTTTGACACAAAGTTTCAATTGAACACACGCGTGTTTTTATATACTTTTTTCTAAACAACGCCTTGTTAAACGTAAAAACAACACAAACTATACTAAATATTTTACGGCAATGGGAGGGCTATACTAAATATTATATAAATACCGGTATGTTTATTCTTGTTACAGTAATCAGCTGTTTGCTATAATATTTCCATTAACAGCTGATTTTAAACTTTGAAGTAATTATTTGTATTTCTAACTTTTAGGTTAGGATTTTATTAAAGTGTAAACCTGAGCCTTTCCGGTTCTTTTAACCTTTACTATAACTACTGTTATAAAATATACGAAATAATTTGAGTTGGACATTAACCATCTTAGCTTTGAGGTTACTATTAATCCTACACCTTTATTACAAAGAAAACATAACATAATTATGTGTGTAGAAGGTTCCAACGGGTTTGGCGTGCGGAGCCCAAATAGAAATATATTTTCAATATGACCATATACACAATTAACGAACTAATGCAATTGTTACGCACACTGAACTTCATGGGTAAATACTCAGAGACGGAAGATGTAGGCCTGCCGAGTACAGAGTGAAAGGGAAGCAAGGGCGAAATCAGTATTAACATGAATAATAGCGCGGTTGTCATAGTGACGGCAGCCCCTACCACTAGTTAGTGCTGTGGTGGGAGAACATTTCCCCGCACCCCACTCTCCCTCCCGAGCATTCAAGTCATCGGCTGACAGTACAATGATAATGTGTATACCTTTAATGTTATGGCCTATGTCATCAGTCTTTGAAACTTTGAAGTCTTTGAAGTTGGAGTTTTACTTTACGTTTTTTGGCAAGTAAACTTGCATGTTTATTTAAATACTTCATTCGAATAAATAATCTTTGTTTGATTTAGCTCTGAACTACAAGTTTATATTTTTCTTCAATTTCCATACGACTTATAATTTTGTTTGTCAATTGTTTCAGGGTGGAACAAAGTTAGTGTTAAACTTTTTATGTGGATAAAGTAGACATTAAATGTAGAAAACTATTTCAAAATTTCCTATTCGAAAAATTATGGACAATAGAGGTATTTTTTATTAAATTATTAATTTTTTTAAACACTCAAAAAAACTGTATCGATTTTATTTGAGAACATGGAAAATATCGTTAAAAACTTTGCCATTTAAGTAGGGTAGCTTAAAACAATGTGCTACACTTTAGGGTTTAGTTATAATTTAGTTGAAATAATAACAATTAACTGAAGAATAGTAAGAATTTTAATAAGAGCATTATTGAATACCAAGCTCGTGTCAGGTATTAAGGCTCGTGACACAATCAGCTGATTAAGCGATCATATGGTTATTCTATTGTTGTACAGATGGATTTTATTTTAGCTGCAATTCTTTACTCATAGAGAATACATTTCTCGTTCTTTCAAGTTTTTCAAATTTTAAAGTTTTTACAAGGCTTCATCAAAGATTAGTGGAAAGCGGTTCATTTCAGAAACGGCGAAACGAGGTAGGTGAATAGTTATTTTTATTTAAAATTGTATTGGGAATTAGAATATGTAATTAAAAATTATGCCGAGAAAATTAGGGGTTTTTTGATAAAAGTACCAAATTTCAAAAAATATGAAACAATAACTCTGTCATCCAAATTTTTTTCGAATAGGAAATTTGTAATAAACAGTTTTACTACATTTAGTGTCTACTTTATCCACATAAAAAGTTGAACATTAACTTTTTTCCACCCTGTAAATTAGCTCTACCTTTTTGTTTCGCTTTTCCATAATAATAAACGCAAGTCCAAACCACCCAAACGGTACCACCTTTAGGTTTATTTATTGATTTTGTAGCCACAGTAAATATTTGTTCTACTTAAAACATTTTATATAATTTTAAAATAGCTTAAGTTTAAACAAAAAACACAAGCCGTAAAGCATTCACAAATGTGTATAACAACAAAACCTTGATCAGTGTGTACTACAGCTACGTCACAGCTTCATTTATTTATATACATCTTGAATGAAGCAACCTTTAATGTTTATAAACCTTGGCACTGCTCCACTGCCCCAGGAGGCAACAAGAGTCTAGTACGAGCAACTTACACATTGCTTCAGACAACCGAATATTTACAAAAACTATTTGTGTGCAAAGTGGATTCTAGTTTCATATTATGCAGAATAGTGTTTAAACCTTACATACATTTTTCTTCCACAGGTGTCAAAGAAAGATATTTATGAGTAAGAAATAAACAACTAGGTTCATTTTGTAAACTAATTTTTCAGAATTTTTGTCAAGTTTAGGCCTAATTTCGGAGAGCCTCATCCGAGTTGTGTATACCCAAACGATAGAATAAATTATTTAGATATGTTCAAAGAAATAAATTCCCCATTTTCAAAGTAAATATTGTGTATTAAAAACGTTAAATATTTTTCAGGAAAGGATTAGAATATAAAAAATATAATGTTCTTATTAACTTGTGTTAAATGCCATAAAACATACAGGGTATTGTGACTCTTTATATTTCATGTTCCAGTACCTCGTCATGCACTTGCATTCTCATAAAATAACTCATTTTTTACAGCAAGTTAAGAAGAATACAGCATGTAATCATAGTTTTAAAATTGTAGTTTTCTAAACAGCTAATGCCGCGCGAGAAAACACAAATTAATGACACAAACTTGTCACTATTCTAAGGCTGAAAATCGTTCGACAGAATTGTTTTGAAAAGAATATAAACGCACCTTTGGATTCGCCAAGATTTGAACTTTCTAGCACTGCCTTCCAATCATTCGTCTGTGTTATAGTTTCTTAGATATAAAGTTTTCTGTACAGTCTTGCAATTGGACAGTTTTCAAACATTGAGAAAGCGCATTTTTCAATCAATATATCTACTACAAATCGATATATTTGTATATTGATATTTATATAGATTTGAAAAAGAAACTCTAAATTTTCGTTTAGTGTTCGGATTCTATAGGCGTCTGGAACTGTATACGATACGTTTGTGAGAGTTTTGTTAAGTTGATCTAATTTAGTGAAACCAAGTGAAATAACTTTATGAGATAATTTTTTTTAAAGTATACAGTTTAATTCTATGATTTATTCTCTACAATTTGTTATTATAAAATTTAATTTTTGGGTAGAGCAATAATAATATTTTTTGTTCCTAAATAATATTTCAAAATAGGCTTCGTTTTTTAGTGGTCTTGTAGTACGTACATAAAAACTGGTGTTATCAGAATGTTTTTTTTAACCCTCGAACCGGCAATGTTAACGAAAATGGATTTTTTGGCGTTTGCAAGCATTTTTTTCAAAAATTCGCCAAAAATAGTAAATGAACCCCAATCCAAAAGTGTTCCGTAGCTTTTTTGTAGAGAAAGATTAAAATAATTTATATATGCCAGTAAACAAATTTATTGATGTAAAATTTACAAAGTTAGCTCAAGAAACAAAAACGGTTCAGTTACGAAAGGTAAAAGTTCAACTTTAGGCCTACATAAAAAGTAGTAAACATTTTTTGTAATTTTTTTCATAAATATAAAAAAGTTTCGTAACTTAGTTCTTAATACAACTGTATAAAAATATTTATCAATTTCAAATTTCTTATTTTGAAAACACCAGTTTTTATGTTCCTACTACAAGACTGCTACCAAAACTATGCCAAGTTTGAAACGTAATTTAGGAATATGTGATTTGCCCAAAAATTAAATATTATTATAACAAAGTGTAGAGAATAAATCAAAGAATTGAACTGTATACTTGCAAATTATCTTTTCATAAAAATGTTTGACTTAGAATTATTTGAATTACAAAAGTGAGGATAAATATAAAAATCTCTCGTTGATGCTTGGAATACACTTCTGCTATACGCCACATAGGACTAAAAGCCGTTGTATTTGAATTTACGGCCTAGGTTTGAGAACGTTATAACACTACCTTTCCCACGGCCTTAGACAACAAGCCGTTCAAGCAAAACATATTTGGTTTACACGAAATGTTAGCTTGAAGCATCCTCTATACAAGCATATAAAAATATTTCTAAAAATAGAATAAGATCACTCAAATATCACGTGTTATAAAGGCTGTTTATTGCTTGGAAAACTAACCAATTGCAAGGGACGACAAAACGCCCCATTACTTTAGAACTGTTTGACCGATTTTTGATAGGATGGCAGTTTTAGATAGTGGAAAATTGTGATGAATCCAATGGTATATAGGTTTAACGCAGAAAAAATACTGGGCGGGCTGTAGAGAGGGACGAATGTTGAGTTATTTCGTTACGTTTAGGATGAATATTCGGGCGCCGATTGATTTGTAGAAAACCAAAAAACTGCAACGATGATTACGTATGTAAATATACGTTTTAGAAAAAAACTTGTAAATAACACCATAACACAAACCACTCCCACATCTACTGTGTTAAAAAACCTTTGTGTTATTTGTGGTTCTGTCTCCTCGCAGGATAGAATTTTGACCACCAATAGCATGTACATTGTTAGCATTTTAGGATTATATTTTGCTAAATTTTCATAAACAAGCACATATTCTAACGCCAAAAATATGCTACTGTCAATCTAATGATTCTTTTTTTTACAATCAAAGAATTAGAATCTTCTTTGTTGTCGGCGCAAAACTCAGCTTCAGGCTCTGATAATCGTCTATGCTATGATCAAACCTTCCAAGTTTAGGGAGATTGACACTCCTTCAGATATATAATTGTACCTTGTCAGAACCTTTCCTGACTCTTGGTTAGAGGTAAAAGTAATTCCTCTTTTAAAACCAGAGGAAGGCCAAACTGATCCAAATAGTTACCGCCATATATCTCTTACCAGCGTTCTTTGCAAACTGATTGAGAAGATGATAAATCGGTGACTTACATTGTACGTGAAAAGTAATCAGTTACTTTACAAACCAACCATTCGGTTGCTCATTACAAATAAGCACTGTGGTTTCCAACAGGGAATATCCTCCATTGATCAACTGGTTTGGTTAGAGTTGGCCATTCAAAATGCTTTTCTCCTACATCAGACCTTGTCATAATATTTTTGTCCTTGAGAAGGTATTTTATAGGGTTTGGTAAAGAGGAATTCTGAATAACTTACAATCGTAGGGTATTCACGGGAAAATCTTAGCATTTAACTAAAACTAGAATGGATCTTGGAGCTACTTTGACATGTCAATTTCATTTAGAGAATGGTTTTTCGAAAAGGAAGTGTTCTTAGCATGATTTGGTTTTCTGTTGCAATGCATTGCCGCTAAAGACTTCTGTCCATTGTTCTCTTTTTTTGTATGATTTTGCCATTTATGTGGCAACCGCAGAAAGAACACTCCAGCTAACCATCAGTAAACAAACATTGACCAAATATACAGAATTTAAGTTTTCCACTGCTAAACACTATCTACTTTATTTCTAACAAAATTCAACTTCAATCCAATAATACTGTTACACTAGGGGAGACCCCTGCGTGCTCCGCACGCCAACCTCTGATGGAACCTTCTAAAAACATATGTTATATTTTATTTATAATAAAGGTGTAGGATTAATAATAACCTCAAAACTACGATGGTAAATCATGTTAAATGTTCAAATCAAATTATTTCCTATATTTTATAACAACAGTTATAATAAAGGTTAAAAGAACCAGTAACGCTCAGGTGTACACTTAATCAAAAACCTAACCAAACAGTTACTCACTATCAATTACCGTATATTATCAATAAATAGGTCTACTATATGTCTTATTTGTATAGAAATGTTTTTATAACCTCCTGAATACTAAAACATCATTATTTACATCCACGAAAGCAGCTGGATTAGTTTGTTTCTTATTATAAACAGCTATTTTGTATAGAAATGGTTTTTAAATTCGTTCCATGTTAATCTTGTGGGGAAAACCCGATCTTTGAGATTAGCTCACGCCACTAAGGATAAGAATTTTTGACATGACAAAAACCTTTTTCTAAAACCTTATTGCAAAACTTTGAAATGAGATGAATTTTTTGACAACTCAAACATTAATTTTGGTCCAGAAATAAGGGAGGAATTGTGTTCACAAAAAACTGCTTCACTTGTTATATATAAGGATTCCTAGGTCTCATTCAAATCCTAAATTCGTTGGTCAGTGTCAGAAATTTAGTTGCTAAGTGTAGTATAAACAGTGACTCATTTCCGTCCATTTATGTATGGATGGCATTTACAACGACCATGCAAGCTTGCAATATTATAAGAATATAAAGAGTTTAAGTTCAATTCTAAAGAAGTTGGCTTTAAAGTTAGTAGAATACAATTTTGTTGTAAAACATAAGCCTGGGTCAACAATGAAAGTACCTGATTTACTAAGCAGGTGTACAGGTGAAGGAGAGTTTTAAGTCTCAGAAGTAAAAAAGGTGTTTTCTATAAATCATATGAAGAAGTTAAGTATCTAAAAATTGCAACTAGAAGATGAGTACTTATTTAATATTAAGACAGGTGATAGTAGTCACCACAAAAGCGATGAAAACTGCTTACAGGCAAGCTGAACTGTACACATTAGACGGAGAGGTTTTGTACCAAAAGTTTTACGTGAATGGACAGTGTAGGAAATTGCTTACTATACCAAACTCGTTAGTCAGCAAAATATTGCACTCATATCTCAGAACTTGTATAAGTTGCCAATAACTTGACAAAAGAAGAGTTGCACAATTATGTAATATAGAGTAGGTAGTTGTAGTTGTGACAGTAGAGCTTACATAAGTTGCCAACAACTTGACAAAGGCAGAGTTGCACAATTATGTAATATAGAGTAGGTAGTTGTAGTTGTGTAAGTAGAACTTATATAAGTTGCCAACAACTTGACAATGGCAGAGTTGCACAATTATGTAATATA
>JAGFPH010000913.1:271762-286171 GCA_018207615.1 Philaenus spumarius | reverse complement strand
CAACAACTTGACAATGGCAGAGTTGCACAATTATGTAATATAGAGTAAATAGTTCTAGTTGTGCAAGTAGAACTTATATAAGTTGCCAACAACTTGACAATGGCAGAGTTGCACAATTATGTAATATAGAGTAGGTAGTTCTAGTTGTGACAGTAGAACTTATATAAGTTGCCAACAACTTGACAATGGCAGAGTTGCACAATTATATAACATAGAGTAGGTAGGTCTAGTTGTGACAGTAGAACTTATATAAGTTGTCTACAACTTGACAATGGCAAAGTTGCACAATTATGTATAATATAGAGTAGGTAGTTGTATAAGTAGAACTTATATAAAATCGCTTAGTGACGTTTATAAGTAAGCCAGCATAGGACTGCAAGACAAAACGGGGGAACAGAAGTTTAAGTAGAGAGAAAAAAGCAGCCCGAGGGCTTTTTCCATGACCCCTCATGCCAGCCAAAGTGGACATAGAGAGGAGGAAGCAGACTGCACTGACCAGAGCCACCAGGACAGATTAAAGGCGAGGGTACAGTTTGTTGATATTAAAGGGACAATTGTTTTATGTAAATTGTGAGTTAGAATCAGTTTCTTTTGGTTAATCTATTGGGAGAGTTATATATATTGTTAAAAGAACATATTTTGGGAGTAGAAGTTTGTACTCAGTTTTGCCCGTTGTGTAAAGTAAAAGATTTAGACGGAGGTTTACTGCAATTAGTTATCACACAGTGTAGAATTAAATGTATTCAGTACCATCAAATAAAATATATAGACTTGAATATAATGTATGATATATGTTTGTAACCCTCTCATTAAAATTAGAGCCAAGTGAGTAGCCACTTCGTAAAAATATTCGACTATAGACTTTCTATTAACACTCTTGTGACAAATTTCCAATAATGCTGTAGCAAAATTCTATCTACAGTATGTTATGGGTTTCAAGCGGTTTTCATTGAGGTGCTATAGGACCTGCAAGCACACAAAAACTGACCCATCCAGAGTACCTGAAATTTTTACAAAATGTATGAAGGGACATCCAGACCTAAACCCCTTCTAATGCTGAACTGAAGTGGATAAAGTATGTTATTAGAATTTAAATAATTAACCTGTCTATGACTTTTTCAAATATCTTTGGCAAGAAAAATTGCAAAATAACATAAAGGACGATAATTTCTTAATTCAGATCTATCACTTTTCTTAAAGATTAGTGTCACTTCTGCTAATTTAAGTTTTTCTAGGAAAATTCCTGTTTCCAGACTATGGTTTACTTTAACAGTAAGAAGATCAGCTATTAAATTTGCAGATTCCTTTATTAATTTAGTTGGTATCTCGTCCCAGCCAAATGCTCTTTTATTTTTACAGAATTAACTAATTTACAGATTTCTATTTCATTCACAGGGTCAATGTACAACAGGAATTTACAACCTTTTCCCCTAAATCTCTATGCAAATAACCAGCACTCACTTTAGGCAGATTTTAATTTAAAGCAATGTTAGTGTATTCATTAAATTTATCAGCTAAAATTTTTGAATAAGCTATAACTAGAGGATTCACCAGATTGTCATATTTTACTGTATTTCTAGTTAAATTATATTTTTTTACCCCATTTCTTCTTTTACAATTTTTCTTGTAGCATTGCATTTATTTTCGGAATTTAAAAAAGTCTGCAATTTGTAATTTTTTAGCTTTTCTAACTACATTTTAAAAATTGTCCAATAGCATTCCACATACTCCACAAAATGCTGTTCTCTAATAAATTTAACTTCATTGTAAAGTATACACTTTCTCTTACAATTCAGCTTAATTTTTAATTTCTAAGAATCAGATGATTTATTTACTGTCATTTTAGGAAAACACTGATTTACACACAGTAAGAAAGAAACTTTGCAAAAAACATAATTTACATTTAGTAAAGAATCAAATTCAAAGCTACTACTTAATCTCATAGTATTTAGGAAATCAACAATACAAGGTGTGATAAAAAATCTGTGAATGAATTTTTATACATCAACTGCTGACGCTACATACATTTGATCTAATGTATCCAATAGTCTGATCTGTTGAGACAGGCAGTGTCACTTTTGAACTCGTTCTGACTTGTCAGTCAGCTTCCATAGCCGCTAGAGTGAGGTAGTGTTTACTGTGTCTGTAGTGCATCAAGGATTTCGAACAAAGCATTAACATTAAGTTTAAGTTGCAAAAAAGTGCCAAAAAATCTTATGAAATGTTAAAACCAGTGTATGGCAATAATATGGTAACTCTGAAGACTGTTTACAGCTCTGATATGAGCGATTGAAAAGCGGAAGTAAGTCTTTTGAATACGAGGAATGGTCAGGATGTCCATCGACCTCAAAAACAATTGAAAACGTGCAAAAAATGGCCAAACTTGTTCGTTCAAACAGGCGAAAGTCTATTCGATAGCTTACCAAAGAACTTAACATCTTGTGCGGGTCCATGCAAAGGATTTTAACCTATAATTTGCAAATGAGACGAGTGAGTGCAAAAAGTTTTCCACAACTTTTGACAGATGAAAATCATGTCTCAGTTTGCAACGGAATTGAAGGATCGTCTTCATTCAGATCCGGACTTCATTGCCTAAATTGTAACTGGAGATGAAAATTGGGTCTATGGCTATGACCCTGAGATGAAAATTAAGAGTTCTCAGTGGAAAACCAGTAACTCCGCTCGCCCTAAAAATGCATGTCAGTCAAATTCGAACATCAAGGTCATGCTCATTGTTTTTTTCAATAGGCTAATGAGGGCACAGTGCGATCAGAGTCCGTTCCAAAGAGCGTCTTGGAACAAGAGACAATCTCACATCTAAATTACCTTTAACCAAAACAACATAATTACTGCTCGTCACAATGTCGTCAATGCAAGATATACAGAGTAGAAGGAAAATTTACTCAGCACGTTCACAAAAAAGTGGAATCCATTGCATTACATTAATTCCCTTAGTTTTGATGAAATTTTAGTGTTCTTTAATTCATCAATGTTAAACTCTGTATTTATGACAGCGAGTTTTCTTTTCTTTCTTTCAAAGTAGGGACTTTAGAAATTCCAACTTTCCAGATGTTTTTTAAATATTGTAGGCCCTGTATGAAACAAACTTTAATTTCAATAGCACTACTAATTTTGTTAATTAATATTATTATTACCGAGTTGTGGGATACCTTTGTGAAAGAAACCAAAGATAATTGCATATTTGTGTATTTAAAACGGTTTAGAGCTCTAAACTTCTGCACAATGTCAGATAATAAAAAAATAATAATATGCAAATACTAGATCAAATTTTGTTTCTTAACTTCTAACCTAAAAAAACTCATACCTAAGCAATTTTCATTCTGTGTTACTATAGCAACCAAATGAATACAATAATAACATTTAGGCTATAACAGCTGATAAGTTTACTAACATCAATAATTTTAAAAAATTTAGTTGTCTAGCCTAGGCCGGTATAAATGGTTTAAAAAAGTATTTCAGACTAGGGGTTTACCTAAAAGCTTGATAAGGAAGCATTAAAAAATGATTTTTTATTTGTAATTTTTATACTTAGGCCTATAATAAAAATATAAATCCACAGAAATATAGTAATATGTTTGTAACAGACCGAGCATCATTCGAACATGCAAGTATGAGTAACGACTGTGCTTTATGGTTCTGAAATAATGAAGTAAATAAATAATGATGGAAAGATAGAACTAAAGTAAATAAATTGAAACGAACCTTGACTGCCACATATTCACTGCAGATAGTAGACTACGCTTAAGTTCTGACAACCTGAGACATACAATGCATGGATTAAACACTGCACAGTTTATGGTAACTTAGTTGAATTTAATTGTGAAGAGACTTTGGGCAATAAAAAAAATATTTATAATAAATAATAGTTTTACGTGGTTTATTCCTAAAAAAAATTTTTTTTCTTTCTTTTAAATAAAGTAAAAGTAGACGAAAGACTTGTCATATGAAATAAGTATGTGTATATACAGGAGGGGTTGGCAAGATGTAGCCACAGTGAACAATAATTATTGGAAAAGTAGTATTAGAGGTAGGTAGTTGATTGCAAAAGGAGGTCATCCGGGAGAAAAATAATGTTTTCCTTGGCAAAATGGGTTATTAACTTAAAATGAATAACTAAAATTGAATATTGTTGCAAATTGTCAATGATAATAGTTGTTTGAAGAAAGAAGGGAGGGTCAATTAAGCAAATTGAGCAAAGTAAACTTCAGATAATGAATAGATATGTAACCATGCCCCCCCCCCCCCCCCCCCCCCCCCCCCCCCCCCTACAAAATATCATGGGCGCCCATGTATGTACTGAAGATTTTTATAAATATAGGCTACATTTACATTTTAGTTTATGAGACAAGAATAAAGTTGATAGCCTATGCATTGAAATGTAATTTTAGAAGTTTTTCAAAATGAGTATGAAGTATTATTCAATTTGTTTATAGGGTCATCAGTCCCCTATGATTTGGAACTGTCCTAAACAAAGCGGAACAATGTAACCTTCTATATATTTCCGGCACACAGCCAAATTTCTGTAAACCTTAATTTTTCACACTTCCCGACATTAGGCTATATAAATTAGACTGTATAGGCCAGATAATTAGTATGAATTCAACCATTTTTTCCTTTAAGTAGATAGTAAAATATCAATTACATTCATAAAGAGAATTTTGTTTCACTGGAATGATAGCGAGAGAGAATGATATTATAAGGAAGTAGGCCTAGCTTATATTTAGTTTTACTTAAAAGAATTTAAGGGTGTGCAATTCTACTCGAGTAAATGCATAGAATTAAGTGAGTGGAGTCAATCCTGATTAGGCTGGTCTATGATATTGCATCGACAAGGTGCTTTAGTGCGACTAGAATAACGCTTGTATACACATACGTTTTTACTAATGGCAGTCTTCATACGTGGGAGTGCAATAAGCCCTAGAGGCTGACGTGCATAAGGTTCTGGACCACCCACAGAAGAAGAAGAATGGCAGTCTTATTTTTTATTTCCGCCATTTGCACATGATACTTCAATTTACAGAAAGTTCCAATGTATAATCAGTAGATAACAAATTTCACCCCAATGTTTTACTGTTTTCAAGTGACTTGTACAGAGGCGCCCATATGATATTTTCTAGGGGGGGGGGGGGCTAGACCGTGGTATGGGGCGTAACACGTTCACTGCTAAGGACGTACATGTGAGCTTGCCACTGAACACTATGAGAAGCGGCCGACGCACAGTGCATTGCACGCCAACCCCCGTATTGGGAGTATTTTCAATACACAGAGCATTGCGTGCTTCGCACGCCAATTGTAAGAATGTGTGCTATGGACGCACATGTGTGTCCGCTTTGAAATATTAGTGATTATTACGTAGAAAGGTTCAAAAATCAAAAATAAAGTAATTTCTACTCATTTAGACTATAAATATAAAAAATAAAAGTTCAGCTCCTAGCATAGAAAATACAAAATTTGCGTAGCAGTAAACGTGTTAAGGAGTCCAGCTATATTTTTGACCTCCCCAAGAAAACTTTTAAAATTTGGAAAACCGATTTGGCTGTTCTGGTGGAATATTAACCCACACAGCATTGAGTCTGTGCCTTTACACCGTCAATGAATACACAAAGACCTATAACACTCCTAGAGGCCGCACCAAGTAGTGACCCAGCTGCTCATGCTTGAACTCTTGTAAAAAATGAAATAAGTATATGTAAAATCAAAAGGCACATAACATTTAAACATATTTTAGTGCTAATCTCTTTAAAGAAAAATACCTTACTATAGGCTAATTAATAATATAGGTACATATTTTCCTTTCCCTGGGAGCTAGGGGGGGCTGTGGCCCCCCTCTGCCCAAAGGTATGGGTGGCCATGGACTTGACTGAAAAAAATTATTTTTCCTTGTTTATTAGCAAACATTTTTTAAATTGTTAATTTACAAATTTTTTGTCGTCTACAAGTTATAATTCAGATTTCCTGCAAATTACAAAAGACCATCTTCAAAATTCGATGAAAGATGAGTTATATTGAAGATTGTATGGGACTGTTTTGTCCTGTTATTGCACATGCAAACCCTTAAAATATGCCCTAGGCCTATGCCTTATTAAAATGCTGGCATAGCCTAAACGTGTATGCCTAATTTTTATTTGACTTATCTAACATTATTTGTCATAGGTCTCTAGTAAAGCATAGTAACATACAAACATCTATGTTATTAATACAATCAGTATTGATTGAATATGAACTCATATTCATGATTATAAAATAAACACTTACTTGGTCTACCTTATTTAATGTAGCCTAACCTACCACTTCTAAACCGCTATTTTGGTTTCCTAAGCTAAACAAAACTGGTAGAAAAATAAATGTATTCTTAAATTAATATTTCACTGTAGACATTTAAAAAATCATAATTAGTATTATTCATCCTACAAGATACCAATTAAATCCTATATATTTCCTCTTACTTCTGTAGCGCGTACTTCGGCTTCTCAACCCCGTTTCCCGGTTATTGTACACCATTTCCCTCCAAACAAACGGACCAAAACTTTGAGAACAGATTTGAAGATTTCAAATGTCAGTATAGATAATATGTGATTTTCTTGGATGACTAAATCACTTGACGTCCAAGCATAAGTACTAACCCATGGTGAACTTCAGAATAATATGGTTAAATACTGGTTTACGAAATCATGCGATATTTTTGTTGTCAAAACATTGTATATTTTAATTTATATAACAAACAATTACATACCATTTAAAAAAAAATATTGTATCAATGATAAGACCAGAGGTTAATAATTATAATGCGGATATATGTATTCATTTAAAAAATTACTATGTTTGAATCTCGGAATAGTAGCCAGCCTGTGAAAATTATTTAATTTTATTTGTGAAATCGTTTTTAATATTATTAAACTGAAATGTCAGGAAGTTGTAAAAGGAAAGTGATTGATGGAACAGTGGTGCTTCCAGGTACGGGCGAACCGGGCAACCGCCCTGGCCCCGCCTTCCGAGGGTGAATGATTTGCACTCACCGAAAATTTCGTATTTTTAACTCCAATAAACCTTAAAATACCGTATCTGTTTAAAGCGACAGACCATTTTCTTGTGTTTTTATATGTTTATCTCCTTACTTTTATTGTTTTTTGTTTGTTTTTTTTACATAGCCCTAATACCATATGTACCTCTTCAAGATTGTTTTAATGTGCGTACTCCATACTCGTGTCATACCGCCAATAATTAGATAACTAATCAAGGAAGTCCTGCCTTTCCAGTGTTGTCACACATTTTACATTTTTCAAGGTAGACTTTCATCTGGTGTGTCTAGTTTTTGTAGCCAGTTGTTTACATTATAATATATTGTACTTTAATCTGCAGTATAATTTTCTTTGTTCAATAACATTTTATGAAGAGCCTAACATAGCCTACAGTAAACTCTCGATTATCCGCGGGCGTTTTATCCCCTTTGCGAATTATCAGCGGCGTCCGCGGTAAAACATTTTATATTAAAAAAAATACACAAAAACAAGCTTTTACGAAACTTTTAGCGAAACGTCGGTCGCAGATAAAGATAAGTGCTTTAACACGAAGAAACAAAAGCGGTTGACCGATTTTTTTGTAAAAAACAACAAAAATCCTGTAAATACAGTAATGTACATAACATAATTTATTTTTTCACGTACGTGCTTTTAATATACAATAAACTGATTTAAAGCACTTTTGTGTTGTTTTTCAGTACCTTCGGCCATTGTTTAGCCGCTATCGGCAATTTTGCGGATTATTCGCGAAATTCGATTATCCGCGGTATCCGCGCCGAAAACAAGTCAGTTTAATAAAATAACAGTTTTTTTTACACTGTATACTAAGTACCACTCCACCCCTGCACATATTAACCAAACTACTGAAATCATAAGAGTTTTCTGATTAGCAGTTATTAGCAAGGAAGCTTTGAATAAAAACAGTACCAGTATCTTATTTATATTTAATTGATTAATTAACAGACAGATTTATTGTTGTTCTTTATTATTATTATTATTATTAGATTTTATTATTATTCCCATTGACCCCGAATAATTTTCTAAATGGTTTCTTAACAGACATCATTGGCTGTGGTTCGGATTCCACGTAAAACTGTAGGTCCCGTCTTCATTAGCCTTAAGTGCAAAACAGCAGGACGTAAAAAAAAAAAAAAAATATTGTTGTTCTTTTTAATAGTACAGTATATATATGTATATTCCTCCTCAAGTCAACATTGGTTTATATAAATGTTTTTTAGAGATGTACCGGTATTTTAAGAACCTCTTTTTTGTTTATTTTACTTATTACAAATATTTTTATATGTGTGTGTGTCCAGTTTATTGATAAGGAAACTGCTTATTAACAAGAATTACAAGGATTTTGATAAAGATCACTAAATTCAATATTTAAATATATAGCCATCCAGTGTCTAGACTGTCTTATTATATTTTTAATCTTTGTATTGTGCTGGTATCTACTTTACTTTCTTCATCAATTCATCATAAAAATAAATTACACTGTGATAACACTCTTTCATTATCTGTATTTCTAGATTGCAAACATGTGTTTCTTTCAAAACTCACTCATCCAACATGAACATTGCTGCCAACATATCTACATCCAATCATCCATCAAGACCAATAAGGTTACAAAACTGTTTAATTTCAGTGCAATAATTAATAGAGAAGGGGAACAAACAGAGTCAAAGTTTCAGAGCTGAGGCTACCTATGTAAACTTGATTATTATTATTTGTTTAAACAAAATTAAATGGAAAAATATTGTAGTATACTGGTAAATTGGGTATACGTAAGTTGGCAACATAGTGTCATGGCAAACCCACAATGCAACGGAACTTGTTCCTGATCATGGTCTTCCTTGGTCCAGGTTGTTTACCGTTTTACACATGTCCGACCTAAGCCATGTTATTTCACTAAATAGTGTGTTGTTATTTTTCAACTTCAGCAATCACATCCTAAGGATAGTTATGGTTACGCTGACTCGGCAAGGACACTTCAGTACAGCCATACACTCTGAATCTTGGAAGGGTAGAAAGAAAATAATTACCAAAAAGAAATCTAAGAGAGTACAAAAATAGGTATAGATGCAGGCATTTAGGATGGCGCGTGGTTTGCACAGAAGCAGGAATGCCCTTCTCCCTCCAACACGTCTTTGTCGTTTTGTACGAAAAATACAGTCTGTGTCAAATCCATCGATTATAGAGCCGCCGAGCAATTTTTAGCATTGGACGCGCTTTCAATTACAAGCTTCTGCACAGTACTAGGATTATTTAAATAGGAAAAATTTTATATATTTGTAATCTGCGTGATATGTTGCAACTAACAGTATAAATATCTTCCAGTTTGATAAATGTTCGGAATCTATACAATAGCAAATACTTCAATTTTTTTAATCGGGACAAGAAAAAGTAGTAAAGCGTAAACTTTTTTTATTTTTAGGGTAGAAAGAAACTTCCAGCGGCAAAGTTGTAGAAAATTAGTTGATCTACATATTTTATTTAAAACATTTTTCAGTCAGATGTTTGGTTTGTCCACAAATCGCTTGCAAATAAGCACGAATATGTTTTATTTAAAATGTCTCGATATCATAAAGTAAATAAGCCAACATAACTAGGGTTGACTGTACAATGCTCCGCCTAAACTTGGGAGGGGAAGTGTGGTGGGATAGGTACTCTGTCTCACTCGTACTACCCTCCCTACGCGCCATCCTGAATGATTTTATCTATAAGCATATTTTGACTGTAGGCCTATTCCATATATTTGTATTTTCTATAGCGTGTTCTAGATTTTGAAAATAAATAAAGAGTTTATTTCATCTGTACAAGCCTAGGCCTATATGAATGATGTTTACTTTTAATTTTTCACCACATTATTACACTCTTATAAAAGCAGTTTTGTTTTATTTTAGTTTTTACAAACAAAAATCTGTTTATTACATGATAAGAAATGATTGCTTATAGTTAGTAATCATTTTTTTATTGTTGCAAACATAAACCTTAGACATTCCCAAAGCATCGGAAGTGTAACCATAAGAAGAAAACCTTCGTATGTAATAATCTAGCAATGCAAAATATAAGAAAGTTCAATGAAGCCTTTTACCAAAACAAAGCTTAAATAGATAGAGACAAATTTATTTTAAAACACACAACACAGTCAGTACAAAAAAAACTAAAATTTCTGGAATAGATAAGATAATGAAGTTTCAATAAATTATTTTCTTAAAACTAAAACAGCAAAACTTTTCTCTCAGTTTAGGAATATTTAAATGCAGAGTCCAGAATATCAGTAGAAACTCCATTGTTACTGGACAGTCTCCTGTTAAAATTAAGAGGAGACAATAGAAAAAGTACAAAATTTTAATTAAGAAAAAATAAAGTAATAACATTTATTTTGAATCTGAAATGTGTCGAATCACATTATAGTAAGCACAAATCAGATTTACAACAATATATTCCAAGTGACTGGAGTAGGCCTATAAGCAAATTATGGAAAAATTATTCCTACAAAAACGACGCACTCAAAGTCAACTATGATTTCTTTCACCACATTTTTGTTAAAATTTTACTTTCTCACTATACTATAGTATAGAGAAAGTATAGTGATCGCAAAAAAAATCGATGTTGAGATTTTTGTGGAAATATCCGTTTTGGGACCCCCTGAGTCCAAAAAAGTGGTTTTTACAAAATGTCTGTCTGTATGTATGTCTGTATGTATGTCTGTATGTCTGTATGTCTGTATGTATACAAAGCTAGAGAGAAAACTATTCGATCGATTTCAACCAAATTTGCACCAGACATGTCCAGTACGCCTGTATAGATGCACGAAAAAGGGTTTTGAACAATTTTGAAAAACAACCCCCTTTTTGGCCAAAAAAACCCAAAAAATCAGTTATTATTTTTTTATTAAAAAACGACTCTAACGATTTTGATAAAATTTGGCTTATTTGTAGCCTTTAATGTGCCCTGCCTTATACAGAAACGCGCATCTTTCTAAAAATTCTCGTTTAGCTAATAATAATAATAATAACTGTTTTTGGGGTTTTTTTGGCCATAAAGCGGGTTGTTTTAAAAAAAAAATTCAAAACCATTTTACGTGCATCTATGAAGACCTAATTGACGTGTTTGGTGCAAATTTTTTCGAAATCGATCGCATAGTTTTCTCTCTAGATAATAATAATAATAATATTTATTAGTTAATCTCCAACTTTAATAAAAAAACTCTCCTACCCCACCCTACAAGTCACAGTGAATCTGTTTAGTAATTTAAATGTATTTGTGAGAAAGTATGTGCCAGTTCCTGGTACCGTTTATTTAATATTAGTTTAAAAGCCCCAGCTACTAATGCATATTCTACGTGTATAAGTCTGAAAGATCTAATGTAAGCTACCGATTCAGAGGTTATACTAAATTAGAGCTGATTTTAACTTGTTAAAATCTACAAAAGAAAATATTTTGACTGCTTGAAGAACTGGATCCTACCCCAGGTGTCCCATCAGGTTAGATATTATTCAATACAGCTCTATTTACATAACTTTACATTTTGTGAGGGCCATTCCACTGGTCTTCAGCCTAAATAAATTGTGACTTTTTACATTTGGATGGAAAATCAGAGTTTAAAAGAGTTCAATGAAATATCTTCAATGGCATTTGGCAAATTGTCTTTATTTGACCTTAATAATATAAAATGTATTAAATTGTTCTGTAAGGGTTATCCAGGACAAAGTAAAAATATGATATTGAGCAAGCTCATGCGTTTATAGCATTTTATTGAGTATCCTGTGGAGACAATAACATTTCAAGTCGTCGGTCACTCATTTTTACCGCCTGATTGAGGTACTTGGGCGAATTGAAAAGCAGAAGACTAAGTAAAATGCATTTTGAGACACAATTGACACGTCTAGTTTCTTGAAGGTAGATCTAACGATTAAAAGTCCAAGTCAGGAAAATGGACGTCTTTCTTACCATTTTAGAAAAAAACCAGATTTATCAGCTTTGCAGCTTCATCTTTAGTCAGCTGCTCTTTCACTTCTACATTTTGTCTGCATACTTGCGGTATCTGATGGGCATTTTTGTACCTGCTCAACTAAATGCCATAGTGTTGTCATTAAATAAGAGTGTTACTTCATTTTACCTACAATTTATTGTTTTTGAGATGGCGTTTAACGTTTTGGTTTGTTTTCAAAATTTTGAACATTACAATTACGAAAAATTTATGAAATAGAGATTTAATTAAACATTTTTAACATAAGCTGAGTGACATGATATTGACTAAAATAAATATTATATATTTTTTAAAACTATATCTATACTATTAAAAGCCATACTCTATTTAAAAGAAATTTTTGCTTTACGTTTTCACTTTGTGTCAATACCAATAATGGACGAGGAATAACACTCGAACACCGCCGGATTCGCTCCTCTACATGAAAGGAAAAATTGAGATTTTTTGCCCATAAGACTAGTGAAACAATTAATTAACGTCATTGTTTATCCCAACTTGGTATTAAATGATTTATTAAAAGAACTCCTGCATGACGGTACATGTGGGTAATTTACATTTCTGAATATTATGATATTGTATAGTTTTAAAAAATTTAGAAAATATTGTAATTTATTATATTATTTTTGATTCAATAGATAGTGTTAGCCAATATGTAAAAAAAGAGTTTGTTTAAACGACGAAACAAACTGACAATAGAACACAACAAACGGATAAAAAATGACAACAGAAAACATGTTTATAAAGTTTTACATTACTCTTATGGATAATCAAACCAATATGGCGGAACAGTCAAACCAATATGGCGGAATTGTCAAACCAATATGGCGGAATTACTGCAGAACAATTAACTGTTTCTCTTTTATAAGTTTTGTATTCTGTCAAAGCCAGGTCCTGCAGTTTTCATCTGTAAACCACAAAATGGAACTCTTTCGTTGGAGTCAAATAATGACAAAGAAAGCCGTTCACTGTTTAAGACGAATTCCTTATTCAACAAAAATAAACACCAAAAACCTGTTGCAGATCCTTAAACACCTGTAAAAGAGTCGTAACAAGCAAAGATCTCCTCCATGTCAGCCGGGAGGAAATGAAACAAGAATTATCAACTTTTGAAATTTATGTTATTCGAAGCATGTGCACAAAGAATGACCAAAAGTAGCAACTTAGTTCTTGACGTTTAGCACACCTAACATCCCAGAACACAACTAAGTAGGATACCTTCGGCTTGCAGTCAGGCCTTACATCCTCAACCCACGTTGATGTTTTAAATGTAAAAATTTAACACATTAGTTCTGTCATTGGACAGTGAAATTTGTACAAATGGTGTTACATACCCAAATAATTAAGGAGTTGATCATCCAGCCGGTTAATTTAACTGTAGTAGGTTCAAGGTAATTTTAACAATAACGGCCAAAAACAAAATCTTGTTTATTGATGCCAAGATCCATAAAGCACTGAAACCTCCAGTTGAAGGAAAATCCTTCACAGTTTATGTACCTACTAAAAAATCGTGTAGGAATTGTGACGGACTGACTAGGACCGCCAAAGCTGACGGAGCAGGTGACTCAGTTATTGGCCATTCTCTCAGAAAATGTGAAATTTTCTGCTTCTGGAAGTGGACCAGTTACAAATATTTCGAAAAACTTTACTACTCTTTCAGTTAAGGAGCTTGTGAAAAAGAAAAAAAGAGGAGTTGAACATCAAGTATCGAAACCATTACTGGCTCCTCGGACGTTACTCCGGAGTGTCAATTGAAAATAAAATCTTGCTTTATAAGCAAATATTGAAGCCAGTGTGGACATATGGCATACAGTTATGGGGCTGTACAAAGAACACAATGCTCAGATGATCCAACAATTCCAGAACAAAGTACTGCGAGGAGTAGTCGACGCTCCATGGTACGTACGGAATAAAGATCTCCATCGTGACCTGCGAATTGGCCTGGTAACGGAGGAGATGAAGGGGTATGCATCTGGACTTGACATGCGATTGCGGGAGCATGTAAATCCTGAAATGCTAATTGTACTAGATGTAGGCGGTGTCATCCGTCGCCTTAGCAGAAAGTAGCATCATGATCTGGTGGCGTAATGAAGCGGAGAGTTTTTAGTTTTTTAATTCTCTCATACACAGTGAACTATTAGTAAGAAAAGAAAATTGTTTGTCCGTCTGGTGGACTGGTTATAATAACTGGAGGTGGATAAAAATTTTTTAGGTGGGTTTTTTTTAGTGGGTAAAAATCCCACACTACCTTTGCGTGCAATTGTGTCTTTCAGAAGATTTTCACCTCCGGGAGAAAAGAAAAAAAAACTACTCTTTCTAAGGTGCTCACTAAGAAAGGGTTTGAAAAAATTCAAAATTTTAGGGGGATCAAAG
>JAGFPH010000913.1:220627-249529 GCA_018207615.1 Philaenus spumarius | reverse complement strand
GTAGGATTTGAATGTTGAACAAAAGTTGGTAGGTTACTATTTTTCTGAAGCGTTCCATCTTGTAACGATGAGTTCTTTGCACCAGGAAGTACAGATGATTTATCTTCCAAATGCGCAAGAGAAGGGTGTAGTACACGACTATTTTGAGGATGTGCGACTGTAAAATTTTTGTCAGAGTTAGTGACATGATAAGGTATTGTGTTCTTAACTAAACTTCCTGCTAACTGTTTCGATGTTGTATTATTATTTAAAGCATAATTTGCATTGTTGGCAGTATTCAATGTATCATAAGGCATAATGTTGACATTAGAATCAAGCACATTTGGATCTCTTGAAATGTCATGAAGGGAGTTTGACATGATTTGATTATTATTTTGATAGTTTAGTATTGATGTTGTTGCAAATCGTTTATCAAGCGATTTGGATATATCTTCTCTTAAAGTCTCACTTGGATCCTGTAATGTATGAGGAGATTTGGAACGCTGTAAAGAGGAATTTGGATGTGGACTTTTTTCTCTTTTCCTTAAATCTTTTCCCAAGAACTCACTAGGAGTTTTTAAATCACTAGAAGGGGTAATTAATTCTAAAGGCGGAGGTGGAAAATCTTCAGCACCTAAGTAGGAGCTACCTTCATAATTAGTTGACATAAAAGGTTTTGGAGTTGAGTTTAGGTTTATCAAATTTCCTGTTTTGTTTGAATGCAAAGCTTGTGGCATACTATTGCAGGGAACACTGTACTCTATATACTGATTTTGAATCTGAAACATAATCACAGACAAAACTATTAAAAATTATCCAAATACCTAACAATAAAGTATTAAGCTTCCAAAATTAAATTAATGAATCCTCCCACGTTTAGGCATATACAGTAGAACCCCTCTTAACCGGCCTCGGATCAACCGGTCCTCGGATTAACCGGCCTATCTCATGGAACAACAGAGTTTTTTCTCTTACAGATTATATTACTGTAACTGGCCGAAATATCAAACATTGATTGTTTGTTGGACATTTCCTAGAAAATAAAGAGGGGTGACGCAACATTATGTGTGCAATGTGTTAGTGTTGTGGCAGGCAAAACAGGGGAGGGGGTACAGGAGGTTGATCCCCCTCTTCATTCCGCGGCAACTGTATTTTTTCTTAGAATCAATTGACAAAGCGGCATCCTTTGTTTCTTTTTCTTCGTCTCTTGCTTTATCGGAATCTTTACTGACGACTGCTTCTATTCGTGGGAGCAAAATATTTAACATTTGTAACATATTGAGTAATATGTTGAGCAGCAAAAAGATTCAACAGCATAAGACGTGATGAACGTACGAAAATGGAGAGACTTGGCTTTAAAAAATCTTTGAAAGTTGAAGAACAGAAAAAATAACTGATTTTTTAACAAGTATAGTACATGTATATGAAAATTCAGTTTTCAAACTTTATGTAAGTTTAAAATGTTTAATTTGTTGGTGTTTGTTCATGTATGTACATACAATAAAATGAGTTGCAATAACGTCTTATTTGCTTGTTTATTTATGAAATATGTAGGTTATTTTTGAACAAAAATCTATTTTTTACGAGAACCTCGGATCAACCGGCCAGGGTCTCAGTCCCGACCAGACCGGTTAAGAGGTGTTCTACTGAAAAGTAATATTACAAACCTTTACTTTATTCAAGATTATATTCCCTCCTGACCTGATTTTGTTCATTTAAAATAAGTCAAATTCCTTACAAAAACTTCGACAGTAATGTAATAATTTGGTGACTTACAGTTTTGGTGGTTCTCACCCTCCATTGTCAAGTCAAATATCAATTTAAATTAAATCGAGGTTTGTCAACTGGACAACATAATTGTGTTCGTGCAATGTGCGTGTGATATTTGATTTCTTTACAATTTGATTTATTGTTCATAAAATGTTTTGTTAATGTGCGTTTGTTATTAAATTTATATCAGAACTGTTGACGGTTTTTTAAAGTATGTAGCCTAGTTTATACTTTTACCTTAACCCGTTGAAGTCTCAGGGTGAAAATTGTCAACAAAAGCTGAACACTCACAGGTCGGCAACAACATAGATAAACTTCTTTTTTTATTTTGGAAGCTTTGTTCACCGTGTGGTTTTAACTTTTTAACATTATGACTCTACTATTTGCATTATTCTCGGAAAAATTTATGTTTTTCATATTTATAATGCCATTGAAACTTCTTAACTACAATGATGTTTTATCAGCTGAAATGTGGCCAGGGCCGTCCCTAGAGGGGGGCAACCGGGGCAAGCTGCCCCGGGCGCAGCGGCCTAGAGGGCGCCGCGCCAATTTTTTTTTTCAGCGTGGTCATGTAGGGGTGCATGAATTGTAAAGGCATAAAGTAAATAAATACGAATGAGAAAAATGAGGTTGTAGCTAACATAAATTTGTACCACTACATTAAATATAAATGTAATATAATACAAAAAATTAAATAATAATAGTGTAGGGTTGGTACTAGAATGAAAGATGCAAGTTGCGGGCGCATCCAATCATCTGACGGCTTTCGCTGTCATACTTGTTGAGACTTGAACGCCGCGAGTCTGCCGATAGTGGGTGATGTGGCTGCAGTGGCACAGTATTAATGTTCTTATGGAGTAGTGACAGAGTGTGTTTTCGATGTGATAGTGCCGATAGTGGCGTGTGAATCGTGTGATGTTAAATTCAATTCTCCATATTGTAAGTTTTTACCGTTTTAATGTAGATATTATACTGTAATAAGAATAAGCATATCTGTGTTATAAAAAACTTTAATTTTAGGCTACGCTTAAGGTCTTGCCTACATTTTACAGTTAACGTCACTGCCTAGTTTTTACCGTACTTTGAATAAAGGCATTTACACCACGGTAAATGCTAATATTATTGTTTTATATTAAACTGTTTTTACTCGTGCACCCTGTGTTTTTGTATTATGTTTAAATAAGTTACCACTGTTACGTCTGATACCTCTTAGCTTCGAATGTAAAAGAAGCTATTGTGAACAAGGTAAAGTTTGCAAAGTATTTTTCAGTTATTATGGATTGCACTCCAGACCTTAGTCACAAAGACCAAACTTCTCTAACCATCCGCTACGTTCATGAAGAAGATGAAGCAAATGGTGAAGTCATCGTCCAAGAAAGCTTTATTGGATATGCAGTGTCTGAAGAGGCGACTGGTGAAGCTCTTTCTAACCTTCTAATTGAAGAAATAAAGTCTTGTAGGCTAGACCTAAACAACTGTAGAGGTCAAGGCTATGACAACGGGTCTAATATGGCTGCTATTCGAAAAGGTGTTCAAGCTCGAACTTCAGCAGAATACCCACTAGCCCCGTGGTTGCCACAGCTTGAACTTAGTTATATCAGACGGAGCTAAATCATCGGTGAAGTCTATATTGCTGTTTGGAATCATTCAAAGAATCTATACAATTTTTTCTGCATCAACCAAGCGATGGTGCATCAACATGCAACATGGTGGACCATGTTAAAACACTAACCCTGAAGGAAGTCTGTGAAACCAGGTGGGAAGCTAGGATAAATTCCGTATCAGCAATTCGATACCAATACAATGGCGTTATTGAAGCTCTGGAACAGCTTAGTGAACAATCTGATGATGCATCAATTTCATCAGAGGCAATGTCACTGCAGATGCATATGGAAGAGTTCTCATTTTTAGTAAGCCTAATAGTCTGGCATGACCTTCTGTTTGAAATAAACTTAGTGAGCAAAGGAAGTAGCTGAGGAAGTTGGCATCGTACCACTGTTTAAGGAAAAGCGACAGAGAAAGAAGAAAAGACTATTTCTTTATGAAAAAGAAGACGAATACAACCCTAATCCAGAATAATTTTTCAAGAATTATATTTTCTTGCCCCTAATTGACACAATTGAATCATCTTTAAAAGACAGGATGGGCAAGTTCTCGGAATACGAGTCAAAGTGGGGATTCCTATTTGACCTGAAAAAACTACCACCAAAGGACAAACTTAAAGAGGATTGTAAAATGTTACAAGAACACCTGACTGTGAAAAACATTTCAGATATAAATGGGGAAGAACTGTACAATGAACTTCTACACGCTAGTTTGATAACTACTGTTTTTGACAAATGGTGTGAGCAGAAGGCGGCCAACAAGACACTATCACCAGTAGAAGCACTCAATATAATCAAAAACATCGACAGAAAAGACCTTTTTACTAATCTGTGGATAGCACTACGCATATTGCTGACAATTCCAGTGACATTGGCCAGCTGTGAACGTAGTTTCGGCAAGTTGAAGTTAATTAAAACCTACCTACGTTCATCAATGACGCAAGAAAGATTGTTGTCGTTTCCGATACTTTCCATTGAAAACGAGGAGGCGAAAAAACGCAACCTTGGAAAAATTATTGAACAATTTTCCTTAGCAAAATCTCGAAGAATACCGTTATAAATTTACCTATTTGTCAGTAATTTACGTTTTCATTTAGAATTACATTGTTTGAACTATTTGATTTCCTTGACTTATTACAATCCTTGAATTGAGTGTATATATATTTATCCTTATGGTAAATTGGTAGGTGGTGTGAGTATTAAAGTATTGGTGGCAGCACAAAAAGTTTATATATGCGACTATTACTTGAGGGAGGGGGCGCCGCAGCTATGTTTGCCCCGGGCACCGCTAACCCTAGGGACGGCCCTGAATGTGGCAAATGGTACATCAACTTTAAATAAATAAACGGTACCAGAAACTGGCACATACTTTCTCACAAACATATTTAAATTATTAAACAGGTTCACCATGACGTCATCATTGTATTAAAGTAGGAGAGGGGATACATTAAAGTAGGAGAGTAACTAATAAATATTAGGCTATTATTCCACAAAAATCTCAACATCGATTTATGTATACCAAGCTAGAGAAAAAACTATTCGATCGATTTTGAAAAAATTTGCACTAAACATGTCAATTAGGCCTGAAAGATGCGTTTTTTTTGCATATGGTAGGGTACATTAAGGTCTACAAATAAGCCAAATTTTATCAAAATCGTTACACCCGTTTTTTTATAAAAAAATAATAACTGATTTTTCGGGTGTTTTTTGGCCAAAAAGGGAGTTGTTTTTCATAATTTTTTCAAATCCTTTTTTTGTCCATCTATACAGGCCTAATTGACATGTTTGGTGCAAATTTGTTCGAAATCGATTGAATAGTTTTCTCTCTAGCTTTGTATACATACAGACAGACACACAGTTATTTTGTAAAAACCACTTTTTTGGACTCAGGGGTTCCCAAAACGGATATTTCCACAAAAATCTCAACATCGATTTTTTTGCGATCACTATATACTTTCTCTATACTGTAGTATAGTGAGAAAGCAAAAATGAACGGTACAATGAATCTGTTTCATATTACTATTACAAATTTTTTTTAATGGTTTTTAACATATTTATATGCCTAAGCGGTAACCCTAATAATACTCAGATTGTTTTCTGTGAAATGTTTTCCCCAAATTTGATATTCTTATAATAAAACCTATTTCTCAATACAGGTCAACTACTCTATTTAAGCTTATTCATCCAATGTTGAAGAGAGAATAAAATTTACCGTCTCAAAATCAACGATTATCATTTTAAGTGTTATTAAATGTAGTAAATCAACTTGATTTAATTAATCAACAAATAATTACGAACAACTTACACCAATCTTCTGAATGCGTCCTTGTCCAACAACATTGTTGCGTACATTTTCAAGATAGTCTTTAAGCCTGTAAACAATGGTATATTGTTAGTTATAACTATATTTTGCAGGTGACCTTTGACAGAGTATACCAGGTGTCTTAAAAGCCCCCCCCCCCCCCCCTATTATTTCTTTTTTTAATGGAAATAGACAGATTTCCTTTGGCGATTGTCAACATGACCAAAATTGGAGTTTTTTGGTATATCGTAAATTTCAACCCCTCCCCCAAAAGTCGGAAATTTTAAATGAGAACCCCTATTGAGTGACACCTTATTTTAAAGGCCTTGATAAAAGAAGAAGATTGGCACAAACCGGAGGTCTGTATGTTGATTCTAGCCAACATAATGGCCAATCAAAGTTATAATTTTTCCCCATTTAAATAACATTAAATGTTAAAGATGATACATCTGTTATTTTTTACAAGAATTTCATCAAGTAGGTCACTCAATCTAAGTTATAAAACACTGTAATTAGGATGGTAGATGCCCACACTCAACAATCACAAAAATTAAATGTATGGGCAGGCATTTTGGGGATTCTGTTGTTGGACCTTTTTTTGTTGACAGAAATTTGAAGCAGTAAAGCTAAGCCCTCTGGAATTCCCAGGTACTGAACTTTCAATTGATACAACCTTGCAAATACTTTGTCATTCATAACTGTGCATGTTTGTCGACTTCTAATAGTAAAAAATCCAAAAGTCCAGTACCTGGGAATTCCAGGGGATTAGTTTTACAGTTTTTATACTAATTACTATGTTCTAGAACTTATATTGAGTGACCTACTGGATGAAACCCTTGTAAAAAATAACAGATGCATCATCTTTAGCATTTTAATGTTATTTAAATGGGGAAAAATTATAACTTTGATTGGCCATTATGTTGGATAGAGTCAACATACAGACCTCCTGTTTGCACCAATCTTCTTCTTTCATCAAGGCCTTTAAAATGAGGTATCACTCAATAGGGGTTCTCATTTAAAATTTTCGACTTACCCCCAAAATAACACCCCAGTTTTGGGTTAGGGGTTGAAATTTACGATACACCAAAAATGTTAATGTTATGTCATGTTAACCATCCCCAAAGCAAATCTGTCTATTTCCATTAATAAAAAAATAATACGGGGGGGGGGGGCTTTTTAATGGGGGGGGGGGGGGGGACACCTGATATGATGGTGACCAAAAAGAGAGTGGGAATTATACTTTTATTAGGACTATTACACTTAACAATTATTTTCTTCTTAAATCCCATCTGCAGCTATAAATATAAGAATATATTATAACAGTAATGACATAAAATGTACAGTAAAATATAGGCTTATGTAATCAAATTACAAAAACATTTTAGATTTCAGTGTTTATAGTTTCTGTTTTAACACTAAATGTTTTATGAATGAAATTATAAATAGCTTGTTTAATACATTCTGATTTTGAAACTATTTAAATGATTTAAGCTAAACCATTCCAATTACTGTACTAAATGTTAGGAATTATAACTACAGTAGAACTTCAGTTATCCGAATCAATTGGGACCAGACCCCATTCGGATAATCAAAAATTCGGATAATTGGATTTCCCTCGAAAAAAGGGTCTATTTTAACCTTTTCATGATTGGCTTAACGTTTATGCGAATGGAGTAAACTATCCGCACATAACTACGGTCGTTTTATAACTTTATCGTTTGAGTACTATCATCGCGTTAACTGATAAGGACGCACATGTGACCTTGACACTGAACACTATGAGAAGCGGCTGACGCACAGTGCATTGCGTGCTTCGCACGCCAACCCCCGTATTGGGAGTATTGTCAATACAGAGAGCATTGCGTGCTTCGCACGCCAATTTTAAGCCTATGTGCAATAGCGCGCGTAGACAGAGTCATTATTTTGCATATCGCAGTACACTCCTGTCTTATTTTTTTTTCCTGAAATTCTGAAAGCGATTCGGATAATCAGCGATTTGGATAGTTGGAGTTCGGATGGTTGGAATTTTACTGCACAGTCCATCTTGGATTAAACTGTAGGCCTAGTATTGTATTTAACTAAGCAAAGCTTTAGGATCAAAAAACATTTATTTCAATTAAATGATTTTCAATACTTACTACCTAACATTTTAGTTAAGAACAGTATGAAATTAGTATAATGTAAGAACATCACTATTGTTGATAGGAGAAGTTAAAAAATAGTTTAAAAGTATTATAAAAAGACTATTATACATTTTATAGCTTTATTGTACATAATTTTACAACAATAACATTGAATAAACTGTAAAACATTGTTTCTATTTGTCCCTTTGTCATTTAAGATCACTTTTCTGAACTTACAAACGTAATTTTTAAATTCCACAAGATCGAGTTAAAAGTTCCCGCAATTGTCACGACAAATTTGGAATTTATTGATTTTTGGTGATCGGTCTTCTGGTTTGAGATTCAGTTCTATAAAAATAATTCAGTTCCCTTCTCTAACAGCAATAAACATTCTCAACGGCTCTCTTTTTTTTCAAGCACAATTCACACTTTTCCCCCAAAATTCAACGCAGCTGGATATCTTGTATAACTATATAAGTTAGAAATAAAATAGAAAATTGAGTTAAAATTTACCAATTTTGTCATTTCTGTATTCAAATACTAAATAGCCATCTTAATTTATTTACAAATCATAGAAGAAACCTAGTATTTTAAAATAAAACTTTCTAATTCATGGTTTTAAACAAACGAAAACAAGATTAGTAAACACATTAAAATAGTTTGTTGAGAACTTTAACTTACCCTTGAATTTCTGATGCAGAAAGGTCATGGCAAACATTAGGTGCAAGATCATGCAATGGTATTTGATACTCAAGCTGTTGACGTCTGTGATGTGCTCCGGAGCTACCTGTGATGGGCATTTTATTTGGTGGTAAGTGCTGCATATATTCTGCAGCCTGCCAAACATTAACAGTAATAATATATTATAAAATAAAATTTATATTTTCTAAAATACCAAAATTGTATGTTTTTTAGAATATTTTTAGCAACCTTTTTAGAATTAATTATAAACTTATTACTATCTACAGTTTTGGAGATTAACCAAAAGATTTTATTATTATACCTTTTTATAAGCTAAATAAACTTTTTATATTGTTTTCGTCCTACTATTCATGGGTTACCATAATCTCTTTGTATCAGCTTTTCATACAAAATTTGTGCCTTTACGTTGAAGTTTTTTTTTTCCAATGGGATGTTATTGGTGAAAGCCTGCAGGGCGTGTGTTGGAGTTGTCCGAACTGCGCCAGCAATAAGTCGTACGCAGTTGTTCTGATTTATCTCTAATTTACTTTTTGCATTTTTGCTTTCAGTTGCTAGAATTTCTCCTCCATAAGTCAAGCATGGTTTTATGGATGACTTATAGGACTCATTTAGAAGATCTAAAGATCCTCCCCATTTAACTCCAGCCAGAAGTTTAAGAATACTTGACTTTTGTGAGACTTTAGAAGAGATTCTTTAACCCATTGATAGTAGAACCTCCGCCAAAGTACACAATAAAAATTCTGACCAACTTTAATCAATTAATCACCTCTAACAGACTGAACACAGAGAAAGTGGAACAACCTCCTCAACTGGTGGACCCAGTGGACTTCATGAAGTTTAACATTTTCTTGGATCTGCTCGAACCAGTAAGCAAGAAATCTGACGCTCCAGGGATAATATCTCAAATCGCTTTAAAAACCTTGGATCAGCTATATCCTATAGACTCCTGGATACGGATAAATACTGATGGATCTAGATTGGAAGGAGAAACAGGAGCTGTAGCCACTTCTCACTGCTTTAAGTAGCAAAGCTACAGTGTTTGAGGCAGAATTGGTAGCCAAAAGTGTAGCTCTTCAACAGCTGATTGTGAGACCATGGTTAAACACGAATATAGTAATCTTGGTCGACTCCAAGTCATCACTGCAGGCAATAGTGAATAATGAAAATAAAAAAAAACCACAGTCATACAAAATATCAGACATAACTACAAAATAGTGTATGCTTAAGTCTCTATATGACGAGCCCCAAAGTTGGCTGCGCCAATTTGTAAGTTGCTCAGCTTACAAAAATAAATAAAAGAACTATATATACTTGATTTTGATTTGATGCAGTTGGATTGCAAGACTCTACTTTTAGTTTTATTCTATCTCGGGTAGTGAATTCAATGACCTGATTGATATATGGTGAAGAGGATCAGATTAGGCCAAACAAAGTAGACGATTTAGAAATTACCTTTGACATTTATTAATATCATAAAATATACAACAAAGAAAAATAAATTCAAATACATACAAATTATAGATTATAAATTTAAAGAGAGCTGGTGATTTATATAAAAAAATTTTAAGTGCACTGTACTTACGAAAAGCAGACCACAAACTTATTAATTTTAAAAAAGAAAACCCCACTCGCACGCGCAAAAACTTTCGTAGCCTAGTTCATTGTCGTGTCCGATTTACTGTCACATTAATTTAAGCGATCGCACTACACACCATTTGACGATGAGATACTACTTTGTACTTGTAGATTAGCAATAATGTTACATGATTAAACTGTTAATGCACAACGCATAACGCGCAACACTTCAAGCGACGTTCACTGCTTGGTTTCTCGTTGATAAGTGTCCTTAGCGTCCTTCTCCCACGCTACATTCGGCCGGCTTCTCTTTCCTCTCCACCAATCAGAAAACGTCTGACGACACACAGATGTTAAATTTCGTCAGATACGTTGGTTGCTTACCAAAGCAATCCCTGTGGATCTCGCATGTGAAATCGCACGTAGACCGTTTCTCCAGGAATTGGCTTGCAGGTGTTCGCTTATCTCGTCTAGACTTTTGGACGTTGCTTTTCTAACTGCGTCTTAAAACTCGTATAATTTCCTTGTCTTGGCGTTAGTACATAGACTGTCCATCTTCTCAAACCCTACTTTTAAATTTAAAAATTGTCTGCCTTTTATTTTTATTCTACTGAAATGTACTTTAAAATTGTCTGCCCTTTTATATTTATTTCCTTTACGTTAAAATGCTTCTAATTATTAAGCTCTCTTTCTAAAAAACATTTGTAATATAAATTAAGTTAAATTCAAAAATAAAAATGCTCTCTTTCTAAAATTGACTTATGGTCCTATTCTATATTATTTTATACTTTGGGAAGTTGGAGATCTTACAATAGTAAGAAATAATGTTAACAATATCGCAATACTGTGGGTTCCCGCTCACGTGGGTTTGTGGGGTATGAGGCAGCAGATGACTTGGCGAAGAGAGGAACAAAAATTATCCAGGTGCCCTGACGTTGCAAGCAATTATACGGAAGTTAAAAACAACCTCACAGCAGAAATTTGTCAATGATATGAAGGATAAACTACAGGGCAAAGTTCCATTTGAGCTTTACAAAGAAAATAGGATGCTTCCTATATAATATATCGGTAGCAAATTTCCGATTAGCAACTGGTCAAGATTGTCTTGCCAAGCATCTATACAGAATAAAAATACTAACCTCGGACAAGTGCACAATTTGCTCGCAAGATTTCAACTCCAAGTTTATTATGGACAAGGATCATCTACTGATCTGCAAGGGTCTGGATGGAAAGAAGCAAGGACGAAGGAATTTTCCTGGACTTTATTGGGAGGCAAGATCCAAGATTATGTGAACCAGAAGGAGCCATTAGAAGAAGAAGATATTGTTTTTGTTGTTTAATTGCAAATGCAATTTGTAACTGCCAATAAAAGGTCTTATTTTATGATATAATGAACAAAAGAATAATTTACAATAATTTGTAAGCGTTTTTTAAACTTACCAAATCTTTAGACACATCTGGTGGGACCCAATCAAAGACGATTCCTTTGTTGTTGTCTTTGATACCTTTGGCATTTCCAGTTACAAGTTTCACATCTTCCTTTTTTAATTTCAAATCCAAAACTGAAAATTAAATAAACACCCTTATAAAATATAAGATATATATTGGGTAGACAATGTTAAAAAAAGTTTAATCTATATCTATAATAATCCAAATACCGCTCACTGACTCATCACGAAATCTCAAAAACCACCAAACGGATTGGAATGAAATTTGGTATGTAGCTTCCTCTAGAGCTTTAGGTGCTCGCTAAGAAAGGTTTTAAAAAAATTCGAAATTTTAGGAGGGGTTTGGGGGGTCAAAGTTACTAAAAAATACCACCGAACGGATTGGAATGAAATTGGGTATGTAGCTTCCTCTAGGGCCCTAGGTGCTCGCTAAGAAAGGTTTCCAAAAAATTTGAAATTTTAGGGAGGGTTTGAGGTGTCAAAGTTACTAAAAATCCCCATATTTAACTTTGATATGTGTCTCCGTGCAAAGCCGGATCGGGCCAGCTAGTATATATATATAATCCAAATACCACTCACTGAAATCTCAAAGACCACCGAACGGATTGGAATGAAATTTGGTATGTAGCTTCCTCTAGTGCCATAGGTGCTCACTAAGAAAGGTTTTTAAAAAAATTCTAAATTTTAGGGGGACTTTCGGAGCTTCAAAGTTATTAAGATCCCTATAAAAATACATAGTATAATTTATTTATTGATATATTTCTTTGGTTAATATACATTTAACTTCAATTTGTCTACCCGTTCAAAGCCGGATCGGGCCAGCTAGTGTGTTATATTCTTCAAAATCATAATATAATATAGTGTTTACAAAAATTGCTTAAATCATCTGCATTTACTTTTAACTAAGGTTTTCCACAAAATTTTGTCTTTTCTTCTATTCTTTTGAATAAAAATATATACTTTTTAACTTTGAGGCAAGTAAATTAATAATACATTTTAAAGAGCTATTTTAATAATTTCAACTAATCGTTCAAATTTGCCAATTTCGAAGCCATTAATTATATCATTATTATTTGAGTTGGTAGTTTGAGTAGTCCAGCAAACGTTTTTACAGTTTCACTGAATTTGATCACATAACTATAAATTTGCAGTAAGCTGTCATTAAACACAATCTGTTTTTACAAGATACAAAATAATAATAATAAGATACAAAATAGTTTTTGTCAACTATATCGGATATTTTGCAGCAGAGTAATACAATTATGCAGGGATAACTAAAAGTCTGGAGACACCCCCCTAACTGCTTAGTGAGTGGGTAGAGAAAAACAAAACAAACAACGCAAACAAGAGGTCTCTATCTCAACCCTACCAAAGTAACAACAGTTAAAAGAATTACAATTTTTGAAAACCCCTAACTCAAGGCCGTAGCCAGGAAAACTTTTCCGGGGGGGGGGGGGGAGAGGTGTCTGGTCAGGACCGGTGTTTTGAATCTAAACACTTTTTTCACTGCTAAGGACGCACATGTGAGCTTGACACTGAACACTATGACAAGCGGCCGACGCACAGTGCATTGCACGCTAACCCCATATTGGGAGTATTTTCAAACAACCCCTGTATTGGGAGAATTTTCAATATACAGAGCATTGCGCGCTTCGCACGCCAACCCCCATATTGGGAGTATTTTCAATACACAATGCATTGTGTGTTTTGTTAGAGTAAAGTATTTTAGTTGAACCTTCATAGTTTTCTTATTAATAGATCAGACCAAGCTCACAAGAGAGTAAGGCCGAGTAATACAGTATGTTGTTGGATCCTCTGTTGTGTTGTCTATTTTATAATTTAATTTGCACTTTTTAAATCTAGTATTAATTTTACTACTAAATTTCGGGTGAGGGGGGGGGGGTTGACCACCTCCCCCCCGGCTACGGCCTTGCCCTAACTAGGAGAACTTCATTCCAAAAGTGGACTCTGACCAGTCTGAACTGTTTTTTTCGTTAAGTCTTTTCAGTGGTTGAGTCGTTTCAATAATAATATCAGCCAGGTCTCAGGTATCATCAGGTAATATGTTCATTAGGTCTCTTGCCAGTATTGACCTGAGTAACATCTTTCTTCCACTTTATCAAGGAGTTAAGTGAACAGGAACGTATAACAGTGTTAATGGTGCATGGTTACGGTGATCGAATTCGATCTTACAATGAAGTGACAAATTAATTCAGTAATTCATGATGACACCCTGTATTAAAATCTGCTGTTGCAAAAACAGTTAAACGTTTTGAAGAACAGGCTCTGTTAAGAATCGTCCAAGATCAGCAACAACTGATGAATATTGTATGGCGTCCTTTGTTGAAAACCCACATGTGTCAACTAATTCTGTGTCTAGACAATTAGAGATTTCTCAGACATCCCTGGGTAAGATTTTACATCAACATAAATATAAACCAAAGTTCACTTTGTTCACGAATTGCACGAAGATGATTTCGATCGCACAGTAGAGTTTTGTGATGAAATGATTAGTAGAATTGATAACAGGGCAATTAGTTTAAATGATATTATAGTCAGTGTGGAAGCAACTTCTATGCTTTACAGGAAAGTTAATAGATATAATTCGCGTCTGTGGAGTGGTATCAACCCTTCCTGGATGCAAGAACAACACACTCAACATCCTCAAAAACCCAACGTATTGTTTAGATATGATTAGAGGACGAGTTATTGGACCACCTTACTGCTGAGGTATACTTAGCTATGCTCCAACAACAGATCATTCCAGCTATCCAGGCATCCATAAATGATTTTGAACAAGTTTGGTTCCAACAAGTCGCAGCTCCTCCACATTATGACCGGCAAGTCCGCCAATATTTGGATATGTTTTTATAAATCGATGGATAGGTAGACCTGGATTTATTGAGTGGCCTGTCTCATCACCGGACTTGTCACTACTGGACTACTTCGTACGGGGTCATGTCAAAGACAGAGTTAACAAAACCACAGGACATTGATAATCTCAGAAATCGAATTGTACAAGAAACTACAAATTCCTCAAGAGACATTTCAGCGAGCAATTTCACATTTTTACACCACACTAGTACATTGGAGAAGCAATTTAAGCATTTCCTGTGAAATTTTATGCTGCTAAATTATTACAACAGTGACTGCTTTAAAATTTTAGTAATTGTAGACAGAGGTGTTTGTTTCATTACGGTCTAGTAAAATGTCATTTGATCATTTTCCTTTTGATTTATTAACCAACATTTTGAGTAGGATTAAGATAGAGACCTCTAGTTTACGTTGTTCGTTTCCTTTTATCAATACCTTGAAAATGAGGGGTCATACTTTAGGGGCCTCCATTTAAAAATATTGAGCAGACCCAAAATTTAACATTTTGGAGATGGGGGCAAAATTGCCCCATACATAAAAAAGTAAATTTGCATGCCTTATAAACATTTTATGAGTTTGGCTTTTCTCTACCCACTCAGTAACAGTTAGAGGGTGTCTCCAGACTTTTATGATAATATTACTCTCCTACAAAATATTTATCCGTAAATTATCCAGACTTTTGATACTCCAGGAATATACATTTTCTTTAATGTAATACAGTGTTAAAGTAATTAAAAATATATATTACCAGCTTTTGCAGGCTTAACTTTGGCCTTAGAACCACTTGAATTGAGAAGAATTTCAAACTGTAAGTAGTTATCATCATCAACAATGTCATGGTCTTCTTTCTTGCACTTGCAGTTTCGACACAATTTTCTATGTAATAATACTAACAAAATTAGACAAATCTACTGAATGCATAATTTTAATAACTTAAAAAGTAGCAAAGTTGATTATTTTAAATTTAAACATGAAATAATAAATGATTTTATTATAGGGACCTTAAGTTTATGGAATTTATATAAGAAGATACTTTCTTTTCAAGGTGTAACTATGCGAGTTAAGGCAATTTACTAGATTAAAATGAGTGTAGGCCCACTTAAAATGTGTGGGGATAATTTCTTAACTCTTAGTTCTTATTGCAGATCCAAGATATCATTTTAGCATCCAACCCAAAATGTAGGCCTACTATTTTTAATTATAGTCCACTGATGTTGCAACTGTGTGAAGGCACACACAAATTTTAATAAATATATTACATCATTGGCTTTAACCATTTTGTTCTGTCTTGTAAAAAAAGCAATTTTGACCAGGTGTTATTAATTTACAAAAAATATGTAACTAAATAAAATATATGAATACTTAACTCTTTCTGAAATATTCAAGCTAATTATATTACTGAGTATAAACTATTCTTGCTAAAAATGTTTACTTTATCATGATTAATACCTGCATTGTATCAGCTGTCATTTAAGAGTAATGACTTGTATGACACAGCCCTCGGCTACCACAATATTAGGCAGTGGTACCGCGGACCAAGCAAAAAATTGTCCGGCACATAAATAGCCTATATTTTAAAGTGTTGTGCATTTTTATGTTTTATGTTGTTTAGTACAGTACAGTCTCGCTAATCCGGACTTGACGGGACCGGACCCTGTCCGGACTAGTGAAAGTCCGGATTAGGCGGAAAAAGCCTAAAAAATGCATGACATGTATACCGTTTGTGTTTTTAGTGAGAATACGTATTAAAATTGGTGTTTTGGTAATACAGTATACAGTAAATATCAACGACGACAGAATTAAATAGACTGGTCAAGACGAACGCAAGAGTGAAGCCAGTTTTAGAGTCAAATACTCACACACTATGACGGATGCAAGTCGCGAGCCGCTGGCCAGCCGCCCATACATGTTGCCACTTACACGCTAAACGAAGCTCGTGTTCTAACTGTTGTATGATAGAAACTACAATAGCTAATTTTTTCAAAAAATACTTTTCAGAAAATGTAGATTTTTCAGCTACATTTCTCTCGCTTGCATGACGCACCTGCCCTAAAAACAAAAATGTTTCTCGCAATGCAACTTTTTGATGTCACGAATTAAAAAGTATAAAAAAGTTTGGACTTTATTAGATTTTTAAAGTGCCAAACTACTTTTATTTTCAAATTGTGAACACACCATTAGCGTCCCACACTATTAAACTGTAAGTTTGTCAAATTTCAAAGATTTTCGAGCATTTTCAGCTATTGAAACCACAGTGTAAATGAATAGGGCGCACTGAAAATTTCACTCCAGACGTCTAGCGAGAAACAAATCAAAAAGGGTCTGTTGATTCGACAGACAGTTAGGCAGAAAGTCTACAGTCAGGTATAGTGCGGCGAGCTGGTGAAGTGAGTCACTTCCTTGAAATACTGTGGGGCAAAAGATAATTGGCCAACCCGTTCTATCCTCGGCTGAGCTTTCTATTCACGCTAAAAATAGCCAAGGACAAATGAAACCTTAACTATTTTCGCTCTAGGCGAACTTCAATTGCTTGTACTGTACCCAGTAAAATACTGCAATTTCTATTTTTTTTAGAGCCGTCCTGATTAGCCGGACGTCCGGATTATCGGAGACCGGATTAGCGAGACTGTACTGTATTTAAAATGTGTATAATTGAATAACTTGACAATTGGATTGCGTTCCTGAAACATGTCGTAACATTTACATCAAGGATCAATAACAGGTAATATTTAATATTATTATTATTATTATATTATCCTATATCTATTTCTATTCGAATTAACTTGGAAACCAAGAATCATGAAACTAAAACCTGTATTGTTCTTTATTGTTTAAAATTTCACATCTACAAACAGAGGACCTGAAGTCAATTAATATCTAAGTGCCATTTTTGTCATTTTTCAGTTTTATCTGGAATCTTAATCAAAACGCCAAGCCTGTAAAGGTAAATAGTGATCTATGTGTCAAATGCGTCTCTGTTATTTGCGATTGTTGCTAAGAGATAGCGTTGGCTGTATATGCCAGGCACGTTCTCAAAAGAAAATCTCACTGTTCTCAAAACATTGAAAAAGGCACTTGACCATTCTCTATTTTAACATAAATAGAGTTTTCTATTTATTTTCATAATGTCTAAGGTTTGGCTACTGCATTAGTAAAATGTTAGACGTACCTAATATTATTTCTAGTTAATTAAAAGTAATATTATCAGGTATTCATTTAATTCATGTTATTCATTAGCTCTTGTCTATCTTAGTTCTTCCATTTAAAAAAGCAATAATATTTTTAACTAGGATTACGTGTAACATAAAATTCTATACTACCTAATAAGTCAGCTACCCACTACTTATAAACTATTAAGGAATATTTATTTCAGTATTGGTATATATACTTTTATATTTATATACCAATTATACTATTATATTTTACAAATCAATTTGAATGATATTGTTGGTAAAATAGATTTGAAGGTGAATGGGAAAATCTTTATAATTCTAAATATATCTGATCATACACTGTAAACAATGCATTTGAGCTCGAATACTTGTCAGTCGAAATCAGAAATATTTTATTTGATACCAGTGAAGAATAGATATTAGAACTCTACCCCAAAGCAGAACATCAAGCAACGGTGCGACATTATCGCAGAACACAAATGAGGGCTGCAGAAAGATATCGTATAGAATAAACGTTTTTTGCAGGTCATAAAATATGGGATGGGTCGATCCTCGATACCATTGATACTTTTTCTTTGGTATTGATAGCCGAAATTCGATACCGAGAGATACTCAATATATATCATTGTCGGACTTGCCTGTTCTCCGTATTCTGAATGTAATCTACGGTATTTGCAAACACATTTTCTATATTTAAACACAATTCAGCATTTAACAATAAATATCAGTAGGAAAAAATGTAAAACTTTTTTAGTGTGATGTATATAGACATTTTCCCTAGTAAAATGTTTAGGCGATTGTTTCGTTTGTTGTAAACGCTTCTTGTTTTATTTGTATTCATGCTTATGCTTAGTTATTTGTACACAGGAAGGTAAAGCAGGCTCAACGTCAACCACTTATGGATTCGTTTCTTATCGCGTCTACAGAATTAGGGTGGCTACATTTTTATACAATTTTAAAATTGTTGACAAAAAGATACAAATTTTATAGATCGGTAACTAAAGTATAATAATTCTATTTGTTTTTGGTCGTTTAAACATTTTGGACATTTTCGGGATTTACATTACACACGATTTATGTTTTTTGTGGGACTTTGTTTCACTTGTTATTCATTCCCGCAAATAGCGACATTTAATTTTCACTTTTCCGAATTTTACAAATGTCATCCCATAACATTTTCGCGAACCTTAGCCATAGTAATTTAAATGAAGTTTTAACGCCGGTATTTCATAGAAACAAGAACAAATTATTGTTATTGGGAGTAGGTTTTTTCGCGGACATACGCTGTTGTATATTAATTTGCGTTTTAATGCCAGCGTTTTTAAAATTTGCGCTAATAATATTCGGACATCGTATTCTTTTGCGGACGTTATTTGTCATTGTATGTTATTATTTATTTGTATTTTACGCCCTGCTGCCAGCGATTTTTCATATGAGGAGATTGCCACTACTGATATGACTAATGGACCTCCTGCTGGTTACAAAGGAAACAGAAACATTTTTGAAACTTGCCCTATGTCAGAAATACGCTACTCAGTACTACAAGCACTTTAAACTAGACTCGATAAATGAACGAATGTCCCAAGCAGTAACATCCAAAGTTCTAAGGAGAATCTAAGAAGAGTTGAATGATTCCTTGCCATGTTTCAAATTATAAGAAAATGTAAAGGAAAATTAAGGACTAAAGAAGTTTTAAAGCATATCTATAATTTTATAAAGTATTTTTAACACTTTGAACCCTGAACCCTTAACACATTGTCGTGCGTAGCTACCTGAGGGTATTAGTAGTATTTTAAAAAAAATTCTGTTACTTACCTTATTTAAAAGTATAACATATTATATATCATTTTAAAGGCAAAAGAATGAGCTTTAAGTAAATGTAAATACTTAAAAGGTTTATTAAAAATACAAAATTTTAACAAATTATGAAAAATGATGAAAATAAAAAAAAAAGCTACATAGTCCTTTAGTTTACAACAAACACTTTATTTACACTTTACAAACACAAAAAAAAAACACTTACGAACCATAAACTTTGCCTCAATAAAAAACCACTAATAAATAAAAAAAACTTATACAACACAATCAGAACTAATAGAAATACACATCGTTATCGAGTTAGATCCTAAGCAGACAAACGTCGATTGCAGAATGCACACAGCTGATCAGACACCATCTGATATTTATAAAATATTTTTGTTGGCCAGTGTTAGAAAAATTCCAAAGGTCAAAGACATACGAACTAAAACAACTAATAAACATGATAAGAATGCCTAAACCCAAATATATGCCGACTAAGCTGAGTTATAGAATTAAATAGAGTGACCCGAGGTATACTCGGGCTTCGGTAGCTGGCGACGCGAACTTGGCCCGACCTATACTCGGGCTCAGGGTTCAAAGTGTTAAAATACTTTACATAGACTTATTCACCATTAAAACCTCTAAGATTAATTTACTGTATGACTAAAACGCCCGCACTTGCAGAAAGTTTTTCATCTTAGCATCAACTGTTGTAGAAAGCTAAAACTCATTCTGCTTTGGGGGAACTCTACAAATTGTTATAATCCTACTGTATAAAATTTATTGTGAGGGTGAGTGCAATCAAATTTCGTCAATTATATATCTTCAAATTTATTTAATAATGGATATTATTATATCTGTATTGCTATATTTATATTTTTGGCTTATTTACAACTATTAAAATAATCTCAGCACAAATATTATATTTATCATCTATATTATATGATACATCCTATGTGATATATATATTTCTATGTTAGGTATATAATTGTTTCCAAACATAATAGGCTATGTGTAACAACCCTTCAAAATATGCTACAGACGTAAATACTTCTTGTAAAATAACCAAAAGAAATGATAAACAAATCATAAATAACCTCCAAAAATGTAGATCTAGACCTGGACAAGAGCCTTCACATTTCATGCACGATGCGCCAGCTCCAATTTCATGTGCTAAGCGGTGTTGCTGAAATTAATTTCCAAATTTGTTTAAAAAATAAAACACAAACATTACTTTAAGCCAGGCACACACTTTACTAAAAACCGCACAAAAAAACTGTACAGTTATGAGACGGACTTCTGCCATCTGCAACCTTAATGTTTATCAAAAAACTGCACAATCAGATTTTTGTAAGCACTAGTTTGTGAGTTGTGTTAAATCACAATATATGAAACAAACAAACTATAGATAATAAACATCACAAGAAATAGAGTGGTTATTAATGTTGGTAAAAAACAAACTACTTAACAAGCTCAAAAAATCACCCAGTGATGGGTAACATTTCTTGTGGTTAGACCAGGAAAAATACTTATACCTATTATCCTTAGTTAAGCCCGATATCAAAAAGATAGATTCAGTAATGAGACCTCTGACAGGGTGATTTTTTGAAAACTTACCACCGCTATTATTTAAAAGACGGAAACAGATATACAAAATCTGATCTCTGGACAATTATTCGTGAGGAGGAACCTTGGAAAACCTATTTAAAAAATCCTATCACCCTTATCTCAAAAATGGATAATGGACACATATGGCTTGAGGTATATCAAATTGAAGCCCTTTAACCCTAGATTACTTACGTGTCATCAACATGATGATGCACCATTTGCAAAATCGCAGTATCTGACAAAATAGGTGCGTGTTCTTAACCCCCATCTCAGTACCTTCCCCCCTTCAACCACAGATGTCAGTTGCACAGTTTCGTTGTTACAAGTAGTACGCATCCTTGTTTTCTTGAGCTCGCGTAGTCAATTTGACGATACATAAGTAACAGTGTAACTTTTTAATTAATCCACCAAACCCATAGAGAAAAAAAAACTTTTGAATTTTACTAAAAAAATGTAGTACAACTCAAGTATTTACCATAAGTAGGGCTACTACATGATTAAAAATATATACAAAATTTGTATATGATTTTTAATTTTTTTTTCAAATTTCTTGTTTTTTATTTTTAAATAAAAAGTAATGTTTTAAAAAATATATATATATAATATTTAGCCCTAAAATATGCTAGGATACAATTACAATTTTTAAAAAATAATTAGAAAATTATTGTAGTACGGTACAGTAAAAAAAATAAGTATTTGTTAGTAGTCAAATTTACGATACATCAGTAATTCCGTGACAAAATTTTGACATAAGAATTCTAGGGTTTAAAGCCATGAATTTTTGTTGCAAGAAAATAAAAATCGGCTAACATTAAATAAATTGGCCTGTGTTCAAAAATGTTATTTTGTAAATTATTATCTAGGATTTTTTAAAGATAGCTTATAGCACAATGAAAATAATAATTTATTACGAAGTTCAATATTTAAGATTTATTTATTAAGATTGGACAAAGTTAACAGCTTGAAATAAAAAGACTCAAAAGTTTAGCTGATCACAGAATGAAAACAAGGAACTCGTTATCTTATACCCTGATCAGAAAAATAAGAATTTATGCCTTTTATTGCATACTGCACTTGTGACCTGAAGAAGTGGTTGATATGGTTTTCAGTTTAACATAAAAATACGTTAAGCGATTTCTATTTTATTACAACAGAAATTCATGTTTTATAAACGGTTTTCATTTGCTGTATCACAAGTCACAGGTGTTAATGACAAATAGGCATGGAGTTGGGTGGATTTTGCAAATAGGTTTTCTAAGGATCCCATAAATAACTTTTCCAATAACAGATTTTGGATATCTCTTTTCGTCGTTTAGATAATATGAAATTATAAAACTAACTTACAAACTAACCTCTTTGAGCGTAGCGAATGATTTCATAATCCTTTCTGTCTTTTAATAATATAAAGTTATAAAAATAACTTCAAATAACATATTTGATAGTGGCGAACAAATTCGTAAGCCGATTTTTATTTTCCTACCACAGAAATTCAAGGTTTTTAAAGGGCATTTATTTGGTATTTCACAAGCCATATGTGTCGTTACAAATTTTTGAGATGGGGTAGAGAAGGGGACGGAGGTTTTTGAAAATAAGTTTCTTAAGAATCCCCCCTGATGGTTAATAACTGTCTCGAGATCAGATTTTGTATATATCTTTATGTCCTTTAATAGTATAAAGTTATAAAAATAACTTCAAATAACATTTTTGAGGGTGGCGAACGAATTCGTAAGCCGATTTTTATTTTCCTACCACAGAAATTCTAGGTTTTTAAAGGGCATTAATTTGGTATTTCATAAGCCATATGTGTCGTTACAAATTTTTGAGATGGGGTGGAGAAGGGGACGGAGGTTTTTGTAAATAGGTTTCTTAAGAATAACCCCTGATGGTTAATAACTGTCTCGAGGTCATATTTTGTATATATCTTTATGTCTTTTTAATAATAGAGATGGTAAAAGACAAACTGACCGCAACTCTTCGGTTTTCAACTACTGGCCACTATGTCGCTCTGAAATTTTCAACTTTTATATTGAAATGAGATCTTAGTGTGTTGATTCCAGAAACACACACCGCTTTTTACCAGGCTCTTGGCAAAAGATTCACTAATTGCAACCGAAAGTCACGGTAGAATGTGCTAGTCAACTGTGAAGGTTAAGTCAAACAATGTGTAATTTTCTTGTCTAACTTGTACATATCTGTTTGCCCAGTTTTCAGTAAAGTGTAAATCAAGTCTAGCAGTATATATGAAGTGAATAAATGTGAATTATACAAAATAAATCAACAACTTAAAAATAATCGTTTGAATTGGATGTAAATAACAATATTTTTCAAACATTTTAAGAATGAGTACAGGATATAATTAAATCGGCAAATGTCAGCAATGTGTGTGTGTATAAAAACAAAATGATCATTTTTCAACTAGAAAACAAAAGAGAATGGTAGAAACTTAATAGACAAACCATCTAAATAGATCTACCTATTTAGTAACCTTCGAGAGGGCGTTCAAAAACCTAAAATGTTCTAACCTATAGTATTTAGTCACAGTATGTTTACCTGTATTCAAAATTTAACTGTAGAATGTAAAACGTCATTGTCTGCAAAAATATTAGGCTAGGGTCGAATAGTAAACTTACGCCAACATTGTAATAGATGACTTAACAAACTTTTTAGATAATATGGGTAAAGAAACACTTCTAGCAAATGAATGTTGAATTAAAATTGGGAAGGTACTTTTTTTTGGCTCTGTACTTTTTCTATGACGCAGTTTTCAGATATAGTAATTTTAGCCTATATTTAACTTTTTAGATACTTTGCTGTAGATATCTCAATAATATGGACAAACAAACACTGCTAGCAAATGAATGTTGAATTAAAATTGGGAAACCTTTGTACTTTTTCTATGACGTAGTTTTCAGATGTAGTATTTTAGCCTATATTTAACTTTTTAGATACTTTTCTGTATATCTCAATAATATGGATAAACAAAAACTGCTAGCGAATGGATGTTGAATTAAAGTTGGGAAGGTTTAAGCTTTGTATTTTTTCTATGAAGCAGTTTTCAGATATAGTAATTTTAGCCTATATTTAGGTTGATGATATGTTTTTTTCTGTAAAATTTATATATATATTTATTAAATACACGATTATGTATGGGGTAGCTTTATGAATTGGAAACTAATAGTGTGATGTGCGTCGTCAAACTTAGTAATATAATTGGATCCATTTGTTTAGTGTGTTTATTAACTGCAAAATATACAGATTTTAAGGTTTGACTGAAGTTATTATAATTTGTTTACAATTTGTGTAGTATTTCTATATAAATATATATAATATACATAAGAATTTCATTTTGTTTATATACCAAAAAGTGAAAATTTAATGTTTTATTTTGTTACATGTATCCTAGCATACAAAAATTCATTAACCCTTTGCGCTCGGTTGTACAATATTCTCAGTCAGCTCTGAATATTTATCGAATTAAACATCCTCACAGTTCGGATGGCCAGCCTGACTGGCCGCTTACGATACTGTTGTCAGCTCTGCCGCTAATTTGACCTTGCGGCGTCAACAGCTCTGAATTATTTTTCACTACAATCCGAAATGTTGTTAGTGGGTATTTATTTCTTGTTTAACAAAATCGTGGGCTTTTAGTAAGTCTTTTATTTTGCCATACAATAAAGTAGATATATTATATTGTTATTGGTGAGTTTTTGTTTTAACTGTAAATATATAGTTATAATATATTTTAATGAATAAAATAAACCATTGGGTCCTTTGTATACAACTTATCAAACAACATTTTTAGGTAATTTAAAATAAAATAAAATTAAGAACTTGTTAACAAAAAAACACTTAAAACCTATAATAAACTAATTAACTTTTGTTGTATTAAATTACTTAAAACTTTAAAAACACTAGTCTAGACCACCGCAACGTAAAACTAAACTGCTGGTAAGGTTATAATGTAACGAATATTGCTACGTTTTGATACAACACAGACCAGAAAAAAAGCGGGAATTAATTACTGTAGATTAAGATTTGGACTCTAGATTTCAGCACACTCCAGACAAAATAAAACTACTAAAAATAAATTAATGCATATCATTTGTGTGGCCAGTCCTGCTGGCCATCCGGGCGTTCGAGGGATTTTACCTTGTCCAGTACTGCTGGCCATCCGAGCTGAGAGGAACGTAACTTGCAAAAACAATTCAGACATGATAAAGAAATGGCTGTGGCCAGCACTACTGGCCATCCGAGCCCAGAGGACTTTTATTAAAAATCCTTCCAGAGTGCAAAGGGTTAAGTTTGTTTTCGTGATAAATTTACAACTAAAGTGGCACATTTTTATACCTGTAAACGCATTGGAATAGGGGAGTATGGCAATTGCCTCACTTTACCGTGTTTTGTAAAAACTTCATGAAATATTAATTCAAATATAATTAATCTGCTGTGAGGTATTTGGGCCTAAAGCTTATTATTTTTACAATTTGTTACAGTACATTAAATTTTGTGGAATTATATTTGCAATTTACATTGATTTAATTCAACTAATTTTCTTGTCATAAGATGCCGAGGGTGTGTTGTAAATTTTACCCAACCGTAATTATTATTAGTGCTGTTATTTATATTTGTGTAAGTTTACAATAGGACAGGACACTCAGCTGATATGTTTGCACGTGACGACCTTTTCTTAGGAAAAAGAGTAGTGCTGCCCAGGGGTGCAGAATATGTCCGAACAAGGTTTGGGGGGTAATTGACACTGGGCCGGGGAAAATCCACAACAAATAGTTATTTTAGGCAAACTATATAAGAAATGAAAGGGAACAAAGCTCAGCCTAATCAGTTTGATTACAATATATAGGCTACACACACATAGACTACATACACAAAGTGTGTTGTCCGGTTTCTGCTGCAAGTCGGGCAGGGTTCCAATTTAATCTTCACCGCATAAAATATCGTACGGCCGAGACGCTGATACGATATTTTTGTGCCGGATGATGAATGGCAGTTTCCTGATTCTTGACTAGCTACAAACAGCAGGCCAAGCAATTGTTGTTCTAATACATTCTTTAAGTATTAATAATTATTATGGTACCGGTATGCAAATTTTGTTAGCGTCATACAAATGATATTCAAAACAACTAAATCACATTAAACCATTTCATACAAAGGTAAGCCTACTTAATACATAGGTGTTTATTAATGTTTTTCATTTCCTAACTTAATCTACTTACCGAAATTCAAAATAGATAACTTACTTATCAGTAAAATACGTACGATGTGGTGACTCATTTTTTTGTTTCTATTTTCACTGTGTAGTGGGGGTAGAGAGGTGGAGTTATAAGGTAGCCAGGTCGACTATAGCAACCTGTCATCTCATACCTCTTGCTTCGACCCCATCAGTTTATGAGTAGTAAGTGGACTAGGCGGTTGTTTATTACTGTGATATTTAAATTTAAATATGTATACAACAATCAGAATTAACTGGTGGAAGCTTGAAGAACATCTAACAATTATTATTGGTCACACACATTACCAACACAACATAGACAAAGCTACGTATCAGAATTTGCACAAATATCAAGTTGTTTTCTTTCAAATCAAAATTTAAATTAGAGGCTTTTTAATTAAATATTGAACACGTTACAATATTAGCTAGGCCTATATGATTGCGAATAATATCGCAAAGAGTGAATGGGGAAATTTTTAGTGAAAATTTTTTTTAGGAAATAAAATGTATAGGAATTATGAAAGAAAAAAACTTGAAATTATATAGGTTAAGTTTCGACATTCCCGCAATATTTCACGTACCGGTAATTATAACAAAATAAATCACTTCACATAGGCTACACCAAACATGTAAGAAATAAATAAAGTGAACAATATTAACCCCAAAAGTACCCACAAAACAAGAAAATTAAAAAATAATGTAACAAAAACATTAATAACGAAAACAATAAAAACGTACCATAAAGAACAATAGAAAATACAATATAAATGCGTAATTAAAATGGAATTTCATCGTCGATTGCCAAATCGAACAATATCAGTAGGTTATTGTATTAAATGAGGTGTGTATAAAACGCTGACTATGGACAGGTAGACCAAAGCATTGAATCGCATTGGTTGCGTAATAAATTAGCCAAGCTTATAATGGAGTGAAATGAAATTACATTACCCCTACTACTATTACGTTATTATCACATTATATAATTAAAGTTTCAAAAAAAAACTAAAAGGTTCTAACCTACAGTATTAAGTCACAGTATGTTTACTTTTTACTTAACCTGGCCGATTAGAGTATGATTATATGTCATTAGCCTATCACATTATGTAATTAACCCTAGAACCTTAGTAATTTATTGCTTATTTGTTTTAAACACATAGAAATAATAACTATTTTTACTCTTGGAAATGTGATACGTAGAAAGAACAGTTTTGTAATGCTATGATTTATGAAGTACGGTACTACTGGTTCTCAAACTTTGAGGTTTTGTGGAGATAAAACTTCGCACCCTATATCTGGTGCTTGTCAAAGTTTAGGATTAATTAAGTTAAGTTTAGGAAGAAACAATGAAACTTCTCGTACAGTTTGTAACTGTACACTTGTATGAAACATTGTGCCAGCCTATTTGTTACTAAAGAAATGAGAGAGTTGTTTCTATTAATAATATTCCTCAGTTGAGTTTGTGTTTATAAATAATCATAGGAATGGAAACGTCATTTGACTAAACACAAACAAATTTTAAACTTGTTTAACCCTAGAACCGGTAGACGGTACATAATGTACCGTCACTCCAACACATTTGTAACGAGTGATTGTATTGAATATTTGACCCACTAAAAATCTTCCAATCTCAAAAAGACAAACAACATTGGAAAGGTAATGTTTCAACCTTTAATTTTTGTATTTACAATTTCTTTCTAAAACGTATATTTACATACATAATAATAGTTGCAGTTTATTAGTTTTCTACAAATCAATCGGTGCCTGAAAATTTATCCAAAACATAACAAAATAACTCAACTTACATCAATCTCTAAAGCCCGCCCAATAGGGTTTCTTAGTTAAACCTATGTATCGATGGATTCATCACAATTTCCCCTATCCAAAACTTTCATCCAATCAAAAATCGGACCAATAGTTCTGAAGTTGTAAGGGGTTTTGTAGACCCTTTCAATTGGTCAGTTTTCCAACCAATAAACAGCGTTAATTATTTCACGTGATATCTGTGTGACCTCAATCGTTTTTTAGAGATATTTTGGTATCTTTGTAAACATAATCCTTCAAGCTAACTTACCCTGTAAACCAAATATGCTATATTTGAACAGTTTATTGTGTAGGACCGTGGGAAAGTGACTGCTAATACGGTCTCATGTAAGGTTTAAATTTGAACCCTAACGGACTTTTATAACATGGGTAGACATAGGAGTTTGCGCGCGCATCCTTTATAGCGTGAACGGGCAAGAGATTCCTAAATTTATTTCTCACTTTTGTTATTCAAATAATTCTAAGGTAAAAACTTTTATGAAAAGATAATTTACAAGTATACAGTTCAGTTCTTTGATTTATTCTCTACACTTTGTTATAATAATTTTCATTTTTGGGCAAAGCATATATTAGTAAATTACGTTTCTAACTTGGCATACTTTTGATAGCAGACTTGTAGTAGGAACATAAAAACTCGTGTTTTCAAAATAAGAAATTTGAAAATTTTTAATGTTTTTATACAGTTCCATTTATAACTAAATTACGAAACTTTTTTACATTTATGGAAAAAATTACAAAAAATGTTTAGCTACTACTTTTTATGTAGACATAAAGTTGAACTTTTATTTTTCGTAACTGAACATTTTTCGTTTCTTGAGCTAATAACTTTGTAAATTTTACATCTATAATTTTTTTACTGGCATATATAAATTTTTTGAAACCTTTTCTACAAAAAA
>JAGFPH010000913.1:202453-212670 GCA_018207615.1 Philaenus spumarius | reverse complement strand
ACATCCGTATTATTATTGTTATTATTAAAACTATTCAATCGATTTTGAACAAACCAAACATGTGTGTATTGATGCACGAAAAAAGGTTTTGAAAAACAACCCCCTTTTTGGCCAAAAAATCCCCAAAATCTGTTATTATTATTATTATTACCTAAACAAGAATTGTTAGAAAGATGCGGTTTTTATGGTACGGTACATTAAGGGCTACGAATAAGCCAAATTTTATCAAAATCGTTAGAGCCGTAAAACCCCTTAAAAATCAAATATTTGAAAAAATGCCTGGAAATATTCCAGAACTACACCTACATACCAAATTTCATCAAAATTGGACCGTTTGTATGGTCTCCAGCTCTGTACACATCTTCACAGACACACGGGCAGACGTCACTAAAAAAACACTTTTTTGGGTTCAGGGGGCACCAAAACAAATAATTCCACTAAAAATATTTTTGGGTTCAGAGAGCACCAATACAGATAATTCCACTAAACAATTTTTTGAGGTTCAGGGAGCACCAAAACAGATAGTTCCACTAAAAATTCAAATTCGAAAATTTGGACGAAAACAATACTTTCTCCATATACTACGTATAGGGGGGAGAAAGTATAAAAAGCACAAGAGTGGACGGTCGCACACTGTGAGATTAAATTTTATTAAGTGTTCTAAATGTACGTTTCATTTGGATGTTAAATGTATTTTTATAATCTATGTTTTTAATCAATGTAATGTGTAAAGTGTTTAAAGTTCTGATGATGCCTGATAAATAGGCGAAACAGTTGTCAACTATTGACAATTTTAAAGATTGGTAAGGCAAGTAATAGATTTAATATAGCCTATTATAAGATTTACTACTATGGGTTTTACTTATGAAACTTGAACGTGTGAAGTGACTGAACTTTTATCCAGCATAAGATAGCTGTAAGGTTTCATTTTACATGCATTTATTAAAAAAAAAATTATAATACAAGGTGGTAACTAAACTTAACTTTTCTAAGTATCTTTTAACAATACAAAATCAATTAATTTTATCTTTAAAAGGATGTATAGGCCTATGCATTGCCATTGCAAAGTGATGCAGTGATCACAAAACTTGTTTTGTTTGATCATCATAATAGTGATAATGAAATCTGACCTGAAATTATTTTAGTTTTTCCATGGGTTTTGTTGTAGGCCTACTCACAGTTTTTTTAACGTTTGTGAACTAGAGTTTTTACTTTTGTTTCTAGAGTCAGTGAATTGTGTACTTTCTGAATATAAATAGAGTTTCCCCATGAAGAAATAGAAACTTTCAGGGCTTGTTCCGCTGGTGAAACAAATAAAAGAAGTTCATATAAACATAGGGCTGGAAATGCTTTTTTTTACCAACTATTTGCCATTTTGTACTAAATAATTTATATCTCTAGAACAGCTCAACAGATTAAGTTGAAATTTTGCACGTTACTTATCAATGTAAAGTCTTGGTTTGACAAAAATAATCAATATTTTCCACTAATCTGTTTCAATATATGGCGGCAGTTTAAACTTTTTAAATGAGAATAATTCGCAAACGGTAAGTTTTTATTAAAAACATCAAAAGTGCATTTTTGTAACACGTTTAATTCCCTATCGAATGGTTTAGCTGTCGAAACTATCGAACAAAGGGTAACAGTAAAGCAGCATCCATAGGATCAAAGTGTAGGCAAAAATAAATTTTCATGACCAATTAAGTTGGGTGATGTTTGACTCTTTTTCTTAAATAAATTAATACTGATAATTTGTTGTAAATTGTAAGATATATATCACTTTTTTGATGTAGTCTTGTTATATTGTAGGCCTATGCGTAGCGATATTGAGACTGGTGGTCTTGTAGTTGAAAGGTTAGGGCATCTGACTCGGAAGTTCATAGTTTCCAGTATAAATCTCGAGAAGACCATCGGTGTTCGGCTAATAGGTGTTGATTTCAGGCAGTGATAGTCTGTTAGAGCTTTTCATCTTAAAACTACAAACAAAAGTGTTGGGCTATCCACAATGCTCCAGCCGTGTTTTGTTTTTAATTGATCCTAACTAAACTGAAGCATTGGTAAGGATTATGTAAATGTTTATTTGACTAATTAAATCTGGTAGTTTGAATTCAAATTCTTACCTATCCTGTCCCAATCAGCTATATTATGTAGAAAATTCATAATTGATGAACTATTTTCCCTGGCTTCTGAGTGTAAATGTAGTATTGCTAAGGATTCACTGAATTTTGAGACACCTCTCACCTTTCTTTCCAGGAGAAAATATGAATTTAATACTCTTAACCCTTAAGTGCGCGCGCCTCCTTTTGTTACGTGAGTGCGCGCACGGGGTCGTTCACCACCCCAGCGATATAAACATCTGTTTTAGCTACTTTGACTCAGTTTTTTTTTGGTAACCATAGTTATTTTGGCTGTAGAATAGGTAAACAATGTATTTTAATGAAATTCACCTTAATTTCACAATTTTTTTATTTGAATTACCTCAAAAGTTAGTAGAGCGACCAAGCACAATCTAGCGTTGCGATAGGCCTACAAATATTTTGTCAGCGGTAATTGTTTTGTAAATTATGAACATTGTAAAACCACAGTTTTATATAAAATTTTAAATACATTATTGAATGATATATTTATTATATTTTTTTAATACTTTAGCTTACGATGCAAACGTAGGGTGAAAGCTCTGTCAGTTTCAAATTAATATAAATCAAACTATACAGCGTAAATGTTTTATAATTCTAATAATTTTTTAAAATAATTTGCAAATGAATATTTTAACCCGAATATATTTTAGAGTTTTACAAATTTGTATCTAAGTTGTTGCTAGAATTTTTTTCATACTGTTAGGTGAACTTACCAATACATAATTTACAAATCTATTTCGGCCACATATGCTAAAAACAACTGTACGTATTCAATCATTATTTACTAATCTATTTACACAAAAAACGATTTACAAATCTATTTCGGCTTTATATGCTAAAAACAACTGTACGTATTCACTATACAAAGTAACACTAGTGGGCGCGCGGGGTAATAGACGACCCAGAACATACAACACTGGTGGGTAACACGAGTACGCGCGCGGGGGCCAGAACGACCCAAGAGTGCAGAGTTCTATTGTCACGGACTGTACGCGTCACTGGTTAAGGTTAGCGCAAAACTAACAGTTGCTAGGGATGACGCATAGACTACCCAGAAGGTAGCTAGCAGCACTACACTAATAGCAACCAAATGTGGGAAATATCACAAATTAAATTTCCCTGGGGTCGTTTCTTCCCCCGCGCGCGCACTTAAGGGTTAAAAAGTCCAGCAAAGAGTGTTTTATTGTAAGTAATGTACAAGGAAGTAATATAAAATTTTATAAATGTTTGAATTCTTGTGGGAAATTAGCTTGGATTAAATTTGTAATGATGATTCTAGTCTAATTTCATCTTATCATTTCCCTTATGATAACAAACTTAGGACTATTAAAATTTTTAACAATCATTGCATTCTGCCTGTAATTTTCCTAATACCTAAATAATTGGCTTTCTTATTTTACAGAATAACTAACACTAACTAGTGCAGAAAGAATGCCTCTTCCTCCAGCGCTTGCAGCTAAACTGGCTAAACGAGGATTAGTGGATACTGATGAAGATAGTTTGTATATAAGTTCTGAAGTTTTCTTTGGTCTTTCAATTTAATTACGGATGATAGTTTGCAGACAGGAAAATATCAAACATTTTTGGTTAATGTATACAATTACTGTAATGTTTTAACCTACAACTGTCAGACTACTCAATTGAGTAGTCTAAGCTCGCAGCAGTAGCGAATTGAGCAGTCTGTGACAGCTCAACTCTTATTGAATATTTCACCCACTAAAAATCATCCAATCGCAATAAAACAAAAAACCGTTGGAAAGGAAATGATTTAAATTTTAATTTTTGTATTTACAAGTTTTTTCTAAAACGTATATTTACATACGTAATCATCGTTTCAGTTTTGAGTTTTCTAAAAGCCAATGCAGGGGAATGAAATACGCTGAAACAACCTTTAATTTCCGGTTTATATGTCCCTCCCTACAGCCCGCCCAGTATTTTTTCTGAGTTATATCTATATATTGATGGATGCATCACACTTTCCCCTATCTGAAACTGCCATCCAATCAAAAACCAGACAAATTGTTCTAAAGTTGTGAGGCGTTTTGTAGACCCTTGCATTTGATCAGTTTTCCAACCAATAAACAGCCTTACTTACTACACGTGATATCGCTGCTGCGATCACAGTCTATTTTTAGACATATTTTGTAATGTTTGTAAAGAGAATGCTTCTTGCTAACATTTCCATCTAAACCAAATATGTTTTGTTTGAACGGTTTGTTGTGTGGGGCCGTGGGAAAGTCACTGTTATGACATTCTCATCTGAAGGTTCAAATTTAAACGTAACGTCTTTTTGTAACGTGCGAAGAATAGCGCGCGCCGTTGTATTGGAAACATCAGTGGGAAGTTTCTATATTTGTTCTCACTTTTGTTATTCAAATTATTCTAAGTCGAACACTTTTATGAAAAGATAATTTACAAGTATACAGTTCAATTCTTTGATTTATTCTCTACACTTTGTTATAATAATATTTAATTTTTGGGCAAATCATATATTCCTAAATTACGTTTAAAACTTGGCATAGTTTTGATAGCAGTCTTGTAGTAGTAACATAAAAACTGGTGTTTTCAAAGTAAGAAATTTGAAATTGATAAATGTTTTTATACAGTTCTATTTAGAACTAAATTACAAAAGTTTTTTATGCTTACGAAAAAATTACAAAAAATGTTTACTACTTATTATGTAGGCCTAAAGTTGAACTTTTACCTTTCGTAACTGAACATTTTTTGTTTCTTGAGCTAATAACTTTTACAATTTTACATCAATAAATTTTTTAATTGCATATATGAATTCTTTGAACCTTTCTCCACAAAAAAAGGTATAGAACACTTTTGAATTGGTATGCAACTACTATATTTGATGAATTTTTGAAAATATGCTTGCACACGCAATGAAATGGCTTGGCATTGTAAAAAATTAGCATGGACAGTTCTTTAAAATGAGTACTAGGCAATATATTTAAACATATCCAGTACATATTCAAAACTGAATACTTATTTTTTTTAAATACCATATATTACAGCCAGTAAGTCCCCTTGCCCTTGTAACTGATGGTTACAAGAGTAGAAATATTAATTATGTAAAATCTGTTAAAAAAAAATGGGATTCGTTAAAAAGTTTCAAAAATAAAAAAAAATACTCAAAATAATAAAAAATGCTATATGTGGATTATTTTCTAACAATTATCACCTCTCCTTCACCTCATTTACTTATTCACCTTTAATACACAAGAAATCGTCGTTCATAATACACCTTTAATCACCAAGAAACACCTCTTACCACTTTACCTCCATTTACTAAAAATCACCATATATCATGTATCTCCCCTAACTCCAACGTAGAATTACACCTTATGCTCCACCTTACCTTACTCATAAAAACCTTGATATCTCCTTCGTTTAACTCAAATAATAAAAAAATAATAATAATAATACTAATAATAATCATAATAATCCACATATAACTCTATTTATGCTCCATTAATACTTATGCATTTATCTATCTATAATTACTAATTACTGTCAATGATTTACTATGTTAATTCAATTTTCTCAGGGGTGAATACTTGGCTGCAAAGTAATGACTTGTGGATGTACGTGGCTAAATAAAGGAGTCTAAGACATTGTAGCGGAACAACTATTTGTTTACTCAAACATCTTTAAAAAATGATTAATTACAACAAAATATATCAATATTACAAGAAACAAACAAACAAATCAATTATATACAATCTATACAAAGTGTTGTCAAGCATAGCCTAAAGTATGACGCAATAAAAATCAAAGGAAGTTACTTGTTAGAACAATTAAAAATTTTATATTTGCAGACTGAAAAATGTATGTCCTATGGCCATTATTACTTACTGCGTTATTCGTTGCACTGTTTTTTACCTAGGATTTTGTTGTTCACACAATTAACACAAAGTATCACGAACCATAACACGCGTTTTGTCAAAGCACATGGGCGACCTTCTATTACTTCACTTATCTCAAAATTCACTCCATCGATTTTGTTTTCTACATTCTTACAAACGTTGAAGCACCTCTACTTCACTTTGAAACAAGATTTGTTCTTATTTGACTGAAAAAACTACATTTTTTGATAAACTTCACACCACCTGCCGTTTACTATGCATACAGTCTATCCGCCATGTTTTTCGTTCTAGAACGTTCTTCTTGTGCTGTTAGTCACGTAGGTCAGAACGTACAATGCCTTCTCTATCAGTCTTGTTTTAACGCTTGTTGTTTGTACTGCGTTCAGACACTTGTGTACCGATGTTATGTTGTGCCCTTGTTATATTCGCTGATACATATTTTAATTTTTTCACATGTGCTTATTTTTCAATTTCAATAGTTCTTTAAAACTGTCCATTGTGCAATTATTTAATTGTTTCTTTTCACCATTCGCTTCAACCGCACTACTCGTTAAAATAATTTCTTATACAGTTCACACATGTTACATACGTTTATTGATTAATATATTTTAAGTCTGCTTTTATTCTATCTACTAACAGTCTGCCTTTTACTTTGTTCACTTTTATTTAAATGATTTTACTTTAATTGTTTTGCGTCACAAAAGAATTTATATGTATACAAGAATTATAAACGTTTACTATTATATATATTGCGTCATTTATTTTATTTAGACCAAATCTCTATGCTTTAGACATTATGGGAAATTGCTGATTTATTATCATCGTATAATATTTCTGTTACATGGCTGTCAGTGTTACACCCTTAATTTCAGGTATGCTTAGCTGCCTGCTGACCTAGTGAAATATAGCCTACTTATATACTGTATTTTAGATTTTAAGTTAGGTTATAAGCTAATAATTAGTAAAGGTTTTGTTGAAGCCCTTACAAAATTATTCTCACAACAATTGTTACACAGTATTACCAAACAAAAATAAAAACTACTTATATATATATATATTTTTTGATTAGTTACAGACTCATTTATTATGTGTATTGATAGTTTGGAATATTACAAGCTGACAAATGTTGAAAAGTTCTTTGTTTCAATAATGAATGAAGAACTTAAATGCCTAATGCTCCTAAAGATAAGGCACCACTGAATCTAGATTTGATTTAATTGGAGTCGAGAAAGAAATCCGTCCCATTATTTTATATAGGCCTAAAACGTACACCAATACACCAGTGCTTTTTGACTGAATTTGAGGGATCCGAAGAAAGTTACGATCAGTAAAGCTACAATCTGTTCTGGGTTGGAACATGAGTCCAGTTTACCCACCACCATTGTTGTCACCTGGGCTCACTATCTCCATCCACACCTATCTTTTCAATAATTCAATTTTAACTATTCATATCTACCTACACTTACAAATATTTATATACTAACACACCAGGACATAGTTCGATAAATTTAACTATTTACACCTTTATTTCGAGGCAATTTTCGATGTCCTGTTTTAGATACAGCCAATCCCTCAGGTGACTACTGAAAACCTTTTAATTTTTGTCTTTAAATGTAAGGGTTAATGTATTGATTTGTTACCGCCCAATGTACAAAATATGTTTTTGGACTATTACCCCTCTAAATTTTGACCTTCTTACCATACTTGGTTTCTAGTGAAATAATAATTTTGTTTGGTACCGGTTCTTAGATAAAGCAGCATTAGGTAGACTTGAAAAATAAATAAGTGCCGCAAAGTTAATTTTTTAAATTGGCCGAATGGAAGGAAAGATGGATGATACAGTAAGACCTCGATAATCCGGCACTCTATAATCCGGCAGACTCGGTAGTTCGGCATCAATCATCTTGAAAATTTGCACTCATTAAAAATAGCAGTTTTTGTAATTATTGAGTGATTTAAGCCCGGTCTACACTGTCTGTTGGCTCCGCATCCGTTAAAAACAGTGTAAAAATCTACTGCTCAATTAACTTGTCCAAAACAAACATTTCAATCAAAATTTCTCCTAAAAATCCAACCAATTCAAAACAATGTTCTCTCGTCGTCCTTTAAAAACGTTAAAGGGGCCGTTTAACACTTTCGTTGCTGACAGTATTATGTTGAACGTATTCCACTTAATGAAAATTATTTGAACAAATTGAAGTCTTTGAAAAAAGATACATTGAATTTCTTGTAAATAGTTGTTCGATCTAAAACCGCTTTCAGAGTATCTACTAGTTCCCAGAAATAAAAATCAGTGACTTTTAGGGTAAAAATTTAAAAAATCGAGTTTTTTATATACAAAGTCTTTATTCTGTAAAACTTAAAATCACTTATGACTTATGTCTACTTCTCTTAGTAATACACCCAACTAGTGATACACAAAATGCGTGATGTTTTAGTCGATTGTCTCGATTGTTCAAACATCTCGAGCATCAAACAATCGTGCATCACTACGCCGCAACTTGTCTGCTCCGCTGTTCACTACTAGCCCATACTCCCCCTTACCGAACGCTTATCCTGTTTATATTAATGTTTTGGCAAAAAAGACGTTGAAACAACATAAAACACATAACTACTCCGCTTCATATATGCTCAAAATTATTTTAAAGGCTAGATATGTCTTTAAAAAAACTAATCAGGTTATTATAGGAAAAATATTTCATCATCTTGAAGCCTGGGGCTATGATCGCAATTATAACATCAGCGTGTCACTCGTACGATAGTATACGGAACCTTTTTTTTTAAATTTGTTACAATCCAGCGCTCAGAGAGCTTATATTATAAAATGATTGTACAAAATGATTTTGTTTTGGGCTTTTAAAATTTATTAGTTAGCGGCAATCTCTCTACGCAGTTAATGTTACGTAGTTTCAACGTGTAATTTACGTAGAATTCATTGTAGCCTATTGGATTGTTATATTTATATATAAATGGTTATAAATACCTTGTTTGTCAAACAATCCTTATTTTTTGTGCATAAAAAAAATAAGGATTGTTTGACAAACAAGGTATTTATAACCATTTATATATGTAATTTACGTGTTCATATACAGTACATGTGCATTTATTTTTAGTTTATTCCCTGTCCAAACCATTTTAAAGGAAGACCTCGGTAATCCGGCATATTCGATAATCCGGCATCACCGGATCCCCGAGCGTGCCGGATTATCGAGGTCTTACTGTATTTAGACTTGAAAAGCATTAATCGTATAAAGTATCCCAACACTCTATACCGTAGAGCAATCGGGAATAAACCAATAGAAAGGTTTTCAGTTTTTCCTGTTGACAAATCTTGTTCAGGTAGTAATCTTTCCTTATGCCTTACTGCTTTGTGTGGATCTGTTTTTCCATATAGACTTTGGACAACCTACATCCGTAGATGATAATGATACTCCTTCCAAATTGTATGACAAGTCAGATAGTAAAGAAGAGCAAGAAGAAGTAATCGCTGAAGATTATGATGATCAGGCTGATTCACTAGAATCTTTTTTGAGAAATAATAAAAGACTTAAGCAATCGGATGAAACCAGTGATGATTTATCATCAGAAGGTAGCTATAAGAAATTTAAGGTAGGTTTGAGATTAAAGAGAACAAATTTGAAAAGTTAGTTTTAAATAATTTAAAAAATGTTATCAAGTGACTGCATCAGCAGTAGCAAGATATTTAAATTGAAACAGAAATGTATGTCTTAAATAATGCTGATTTTGTATCTTGTTGGCTTATATGAAACTAAATCACACGAGTCAGTAAATAATTTGATTTCATCAATGTGTTGAATTTTGTGATGTTTTGTGCGTACGTTATTCAAAATATGATCATAATATTATTTATGTAAAGGCTATGTGTATTTAGTAATAAAGTTAAATTTTGTAAATCTTTACTGTATTGATAATATTTGTTTCAGGGTCACATTGGTTGCCCAAACAAAATAAATATATATCATGATTGCACAAAATTCTGTGAAGAACGCTGGAAAGATGGAAAAAGATTTCCAGATTACAAATACTTGAGGAAAAAAGTCGCAATGTTGGCCAAGTATCCTTTGCCAAGTCATTGGAAAGAAATATACGACCCAGGATTGTAAGTATGTTTATTATATTATAAAAGATGCAATGTTGGCCAAGTATCCTTTGCCAAGTCATTGGAAAGAAATATGCGACCCAGGAT
>JAGFPH010000913.1:157968-168157 GCA_018207615.1 Philaenus spumarius | reverse complement strand
AACAAAAAAGTGAGAAAATTAAGTGTAGAAATTTTAACTGACAAAGACAAGAAAGGCGATAAAATTAAGAAGAGTTAATTGAAAACAGGTAAACAAAATCGAAAACCAATTACAATAAGTTTCAACAGTAGCCGGAAGTAGTATGTACCGCTGCTTACCAAATCAAACCCATCTTTTATTGAACAAACTAAACTATATATACTTATATATATATATAATATACATTTATACTTTTTATTTTATGCACAATCCTATGTTTCAACTGTTGACAGAGTGGTAAGATATCTTTAAAATATTTAAAATAATAACAAAAAACATCGGCTTTGCTTAAGAAATAATATAATTACAGTATATAGTTTTATTTATATTGAAATTACTTAATAGAACAGCAGCTCCAAGCGCTTTCAAACTACATTTGAAGAAAATGTTCTGATTTCAGAAGAACTTTTACAACCATTACATCTGGATCTGTGTAGTGTCCATATTCTTTTACACCAAATCAGCTAAATGCATACTGTATATAATCACTACTCTTTGCGCATGTGCAATATAAAACGAGACGCTATCGTCTCGTGTCACTTGCTACTCATAGCAGGTGATTTTATTCCGTGCAAGTCTAATATGAAGAAGACGATATGGGCCAAATAAAAAGTTTCAAAAATGGTGACGGTACAGTAGAACCTCTTTAATCCGAACCCCAATGATCCGAACGTCCGCTAATCCAAACGCCATAGGAGTGAAAAAAAATTTAGCTATTGAAATTCTGGACCAGCGCATATCGAACGAATTCTAAATTTAGCAGCCATAATACTGTAATTGTAATAAAATTGTCTACTGTAATATTTTCCGTACTACGTTTACTATAAATATACTGTATGTCTACTATTTTATTTAAATAAACTATATTTTAAATTGCAAAGTATTTATCATTTTTTCATTAACACTACGATCTATTATAGCCATATTTTATCAGTTAATTTATATGAAAAGCACAATATGTTCTGTAATTTGAGCGATTCGATAGTCCGAACCCCTAATTAGTTCAGATTAAAGAGGGTCTACTGTAACTTAAATTGAGTAAATATAACAAATAATTATAGGAATATTATAAAGAATATTTGTTTTCTTGGTGTAAAATAAATTAAATATCCTTTTAAATCAAAATAACCGCAACAAGTAACAGCTATCCGTAAGGGCGTAAAACATTACCGACTTACATAAATCTTATGGATAAACCGTAAAAGTTGGCAGGTATGTGAAACCTATCAACAAAACGAAAATACGTAAGGTGAGATAGTTATTATGAAAATTATATTGTTTAATTCTAGGGGTGTGAGAGATTTACTTTTTAAATTCGATACGAGAACGGGATTTTATTTAATACAAATTATTGAGATCAAGAAAAAGACGGGAGCAAAGGCTTAGGAACAAGCGAGAAATGAGAGTTTATTAAATACAAATTATCGAGATCGAGAAAAAGACGAGAGCTGAGCTTTAGGAACAAACGAGAGTTATTAATACACTTTATTGAGATCGAGAAAAACAAAAATAGCTATTTAGGAAGAAGAATGTAACAAAACTTTAATTTTGAGCTCAGAGAGAGAAATATCAATGACTTTTTACATCATTGAAAAATATAATGTATATGGGAAAAGTTTATTATTAATAAGTTAATAATTAAGATCTTTCGATTTAATGCACTGTGTATTGTAAATACTCCTAATACAGGGGTTGGCGTCCGAAGCACGCAATGCACTGTCTATTGAAACTACTCCCAATACAGGGGTTGGTGTGGAAAGGAAGGGGGTGCAAAATTATGAAAACATAGTCTATGCCACTATAGGTAACTATGCAATGTTATTTTTAAGTAAAAAATGTAATTAATATCACTCCTTATCAGTATAGTTTGGGAAATAATTGAAATTGTTAAGTAATCTGCCGATCAAGTACCATTTGTGTAAGTTTTCGTACTCATTTTTTCTTTGAAAAATTAAATACTTAAACTTAAATACTTGGAAGTATTTAAATCAATACATTCAACAGTTTTAGTCTCAACCTTGAGAGGTCAAACAAGTTTGAAAAATTTATTGCCTATCAACTTTTTCAAGTTTTACTGGATCCATACAATGAATAATCAATTTAATGGAACACAATTTAACGGACTAAATCGGGACTACCTTTGTAGCCCGGTTATCGTGCTGTACACGCCTACTTCTGTCACTTATTTCAATAATGTTGTTCTTGAACAGTGTTGTTAATTATGTTGTTGTTGAAAAAAGTCTGAGAACCAAGCAAAAATAACGCCAGTAACAAACTGGCAGGTTTACTTAATGTACTACTATGTGAGAAATGATCAATGAGAGTAATCCAGAAATATTTGTTTCCGCCCTTTTCATAATAAGAACTAAAATTGGGTTTGACACTACTTGGAACTGTGAATGACCTTGGCTTTCTGGCTGTGCAGCTTGAGAAATGAGTGAAATATTATACCATCCAGTAGTCGTCGCTTATTGTGAACACAATGGGTCAAACCCAGACTGATAACAATAACTGGATATTTTTTAGTACTCAATATCATTTTATTATTTCGTAAAAATGTAATTTAAATCATAAAGAGAACAGACAACTGCTGGTTAAAACAACATTATTTTTCAAAAAGCTCTAAAATTGAAAGTTAATCTTTTCAATTTAAATCGTGACATTTCTTTTATGAACTTTGTTTTAATGAATGATAGATGATTGTTTAGCTCCATTTTATAGATACTATACGTATAAATAAAATACACTTTAGTAGAGAATAACAGCTTTCTGATTTGTCACGAGTCACGAGCCTAAATTTCACTTGCACGCAAAGCAATGCCATTCTGCCGTGACTTTAGATAAATGATAACATTAACCATTTGATAATCTCTGATTACAATAAGGGGTGCCAATTGTATTTCTTTCCGTTTTCTCGTTAAATAAGAAGTGGGGAGAGATACATGTTAAATGTGGTCATACTTAACCCTACTAGTGCCCTGGTTATAGCTCAAATTGGCAAGCCGGTTTTTAGTGTTTTGCAAGCATATTTTAAAAAATTCGCCAAAAATAGTAATTCGATCCCAATCCGAAAGTGTTCTGTACCCTTTTTGTAGAGAAAGGTTCAAATAATTCATATATGCAATTAAAAAATTTATTGATGTAAAATTGTAAAAGTTATTAGCTCAAGAAACAACAAATGTTCAGTAACGAAAGGAAAAAGTTCAATTTTAGGCCTAAATAACAAGTAGTAAACATTTTTTGTAATTTTTTCATAAGCATAAAAAAGTTTTGTAATTTAGTTCTAAATAAAACTGTATAAAAACATTTATCAATTTCAAATTTCTTATTTTGAAAAAAACCAGTTTTTATGTTCCAAATACCCGAGTGCTAACAAAACTAGGCCTAGTTTGAAACGTAATTTACTAATATATGCTTTGCCCAGAAATGGAATATAACAAAAAGTAGAAGATAAATCAAAGAAAAGAACGGTATTCACTTGTCTTTCCTTAGTTCACAAAAGTGTTTGAGTTATCTTTATTTGAATAACAAAATGACATCAATGATTATGAAACTTCCCCGGTCGCAGGAAGTGTCATATGAATTAAGTTTTAGTACAATTTTCTGCCAATCCTAACGTAACACTTTCACTAAAGTTTGTCAACGCGTTTCGGAGTTCCTCCATTATCGAGACCTATTTCAGTACTCTGGAAAATGGAAGTAATATAGAACTAAATAAAGAAATTATGCAGGCTTTAACAATAATACTACAACAGAACCAATTTAAATTTAACAACACTGTGTACAAGCCGAAAGATGGATTGGGTATGGGAAATCCATTATCTGCTATACTAAGTGAAATTTTTATTCAACATTTAGAAGAAAAATATATAGAAAACATTTTGCAGAAACATGAATGCTTAGAATACATCCGATATGTAGATGACTCACTATTAATAATAAAAGACAGTCAAAATAATAAAGGAGAACTAATTTTAGAAAAAATAAATCAAATCCACGAAAATATTAAATTTACAATGGAAAAAGAAGAAAACAGAACGATTAATTTCTTGGACTTAAAAATAACCAGAAATAATAAACAACTAGAATTTGGAGTTTTTAGAAAGGACACATACACCGATAATATAATTAATGCACATTCAAACCACCCAATGGAACACAAAATGGCAGCTTTTCGATACATGATTAATAGATTATATAGTTTACCGTTAAAAAGGAAAGCACACAAAGAAGAACTAAACACAATATTTAAGATAGCTGAAAATAATGGATACGAAAAGAGAACAATAAGAAAATTAATTCGTAAAATAAAACAAAATTTAAACAATAAGACCAAAGTCACAAAGAAACAAGAAAATATCTTGATTTACCTTCACTGGAAAAAAAACATATAAAATGAAACAATTTTTTGGGAAATTCAATGTTAAAACTGCTTTTAATACGAACAACACCATAAAGAAAAGATTAAGCAAGTCTATAGAAGAAAGGGAAGCATACGACAAAAATGGAGTATATAAAATAAAGTGTAAATGTAACGCAACATATATAGGCCAAACAGGACGAAAACTAAAAACAAGATTTAAGGAACATACTAGATCTTATAAATATGAAAAAAGAGATTCAAATTACGCAACACACTTATTAAATGAGGGTCATATGCCATATGAAATGAAAGAATCAATGAAGCTCTTACACCAAAGTAACAAAGGAAGACGGTTAAATATAATGGAAAACATGGAAATTTTCAAATTAAAAATGAACGGAGAAAATATTATTAATGAACAAATTAACAGTTACAAGAGTACTGAAATAGGTCTCGATAATGGAGGAACTCCGAAACGCGTCGACAAACTTTAGTGAAAGTGTTACGTTAGGATTGGCAGAAAATTGTACTAAAACTTATTTCATGGATCCTAGCAGATATAATTTGAATAATAACTGTCATATGAATTACGTGGAAAGCCACGCGCTAGACATTCTCACCAGAATACCCTAATTATGTACTTTCCACTGCTGTTTAGACGAACAAAAAACTGGTTATTTCTAGTTTACTTTCCACCGTTAGAAAGGATCAAACTGTTCTCTACAAAATGGTGAAAAGAAAACTGTCAAAACATATGATATTATAGGCGTTATCTCGGTTGACATAAATCGTCTTCATAAATCGTGTAAAATAGTGACATCTGATTGGAAGGCACTATTAGAAAGATAAAATCTTGACGAATCCAATCTTAAGTTTATAATCTCGATAGAAATACTTCTGTAGATGGTCTTGTACAAGTAAGAAGTGGGAAATAACAGTACAATTGTATGCAAATTCGCGCACGGAAACAGCTGTAACCCGATCTGCATATTTTAAAACGATGATTACATATGTAAATATACGTTTTACGAAAAAGTTTTAAATACAAAAATTAAAGTTTAATTGATTTCCTTTCCAATGGTGCCCGTTTTATTACGATTGGATGATTTTAAGTGTATTAAATAACCGAATATGCAAATTCTCACATCGAATTAGTTGCATTTTGCCCCTGAGAGAACGTCATTTTGGGCAGTCTGGCACTGTGAGGGTTAAAATGCTTTCCGATTCAACGGACTTTCATAACAACGGACATCGCCTTCTACCAATTAGTCTGTTAAATCGTGCATTCACTGTATTTGAATTATTGGTTTCTGATTCTATGGGTTGGCTTATGAGCATCTTTAAACAAATTTATTCAAATGCTAGATTTCTTTATTTTTAAATAAACTGTCATAAGATTTTTTAAATAGTTTAGGTTTTCACATTAGTCAATGTTATAATACTACATAAAATAAATATAAGCCTAGTGAAATGAACATATTTACAAAGATATGACCTGTCAGCAAACCAAGACAGTGTATAAAATTACCATATTTTTATCAAGATACTTTTCCTTGTTTTGTGATTGTTCTTACATTTGGTATTGGAGGAGGGGGTGGATGAAGCGCTCTTATTCGCGGCATCGGAGCTACAGGCTGTACCGAGTCTTCATTTCCGTCTTCATTAAAACTCAGAACACAAGGAGTTTGTTCTTCGTACGGCCTTACACTTGTTGTCGAAGCTAGAGCTGGCCGCAAAGTAGTACCACACTTATAGCTTCCCGCACTACACTGAGAGTCTGCTATCGATCTTCCATCGCCCTCATCCCTTCTGCTCAATTCACTGCACGGTGAACCTCCTCTTTGTTTATTTTCCACTTCTCCTCCTTCAGAATAAAAACGCTGCAACGCGGCTGTTGATAACCACGGTTTAGATTTGTTGTCAAGAGGCGAATCGGGATTGTCTCTTACTTCACTGAGAAGAACCGATTCTTCGTCACAACTGCCATCCGCGGGTAAAAGCAATTTTGAAAGCGGAGGAGCGAGGCCAAGACCGATATTACGCTCATGATATACTTCTGAAATTGTTGGCGTAGCTTCTCTGTTTAGCCTCCGCAACTGTGTAGCTAAAATTTGATCCTGAAATAAAAAAAGTAATTACAATTACCAATAGTGTTGAGTTAATGCAGAGTACTGAATAAGCTTATATAAATAAATTTATCTTACCTGAATACCAGGAGCTGGAGGACCCGCAGGGCCAGGAGAACCGTCCCTTTCTGGTCCTTGTAGACCGACTTCTCCAAGTTGAGGAGAGAAATATAACATTCTTGGTGAAGTAACTTGATCTTCCGTGAAAATTCCAGTTTCTTCACTTCCGGTGAGCGCAAACAGAGGTTTCCGAGAACCCGCGTTGGCCAGGTTTGATAGCCCAGTCCTTACGCTGAGACGATCAAGTGCTACTGTTGCTTGTGATGTTGTAGGCCTTCTATTTGTCTGATGTCCGAAATCGGAATCAGAACTTTGGCTTTCGAAAGGCGGATCATCGTAGAGACCCAGCCCAGGCGGCGGGGGTGGATTTCGACCTAAAGGATGAGGCAACGGAGGTAGCGGATGCGACACAGCCGCTGCTCGTCTTAACACTGTCGCATGACCGTTTCCTGAAAATAAAACGTATATTGAAAAGGCTGCCAATAAATTATTATTTCTTAGTTTTATATGTGTGCGAGATTGACTTTTCACTTTGAGACAAGAATAAAGTTTTGAAATAGATTTATCGAGAAAAATATGAGAATTGAGGGTTAGGAACAAGAACTTTTTAAATTAAACCTATCGAGATTGAACGAGAATAGAGTTTTAAGAGCAAGAGAAGAATAAGAAGTGCAATTTCAAGATGTGAGCAAGAACTGTCAAGTACTGTTTTAAACCATTAACCTTTTGCGCTCTGTAGGCTCTTAGTCCAACATGCCTAATTTGCCGTTGTGCTCGGACTCATTCCGACACATATTTTAATATGATTTCTTTGTTCTAAACTAGTGTAGAATCTGTGGTTTTCGATCTAATGAGATTTCAATGTTGTTAAAATAGTTTAGAAACCAGTGACAGATTATATTGGGTGTGGAATATATTTTATATCTCTCTGAAGTTGAGCAGCGGTTTGCCTGTTTGAGAAATTCAACTAGCATCGCCTGTTGCCTTGCGTCTTGTAACTTTAGTTTATGTTGTTTCAAGTGGTGTTTTTTTTATTATACATTATTATTTTGCAGTTTTGTGAAGCTCTTTTGTGTAAATTTTGTTTATGTAAATAATGTAGTAAACTTTTATTTAACTTTATGTACCATTATTTAACGAAATTGTGATTGTTAAAATAGATTTTTAAATAAATATAAATACAATTGACATATTTAATCAGACATATTTACTGTAAAAAGTATTTTCAAAGCTCTAAACACTTTTATTACTATTTTTAAGTTCATACAAAAAATATATTTTTTTTTTACTTGTTTTTTTAATAATTATTTACAATAGTCACATTTAGTGCAACAAAGTGTTTTCAAAGCTCTAAATTTTATTATTCTTATTTTTAATTTCTTTACAAAACAAAATAATTGATAGACTTTTCTGACCGATTATATTCAAAATAATCGATGAATTTTTTTTACATTATGATTTTCATACATTTGATCAGAGACAATTCTTTCAAATATCTTGGAAAATACAAGAAGGATTGAAATAGGACGATAACTATTCAGATCTTTTAAGTTTTGTATATTTTAATTTATTCTGAAAGTTACTTGATTTGAGAGATTAATTTATAATGTTACACAGGGCTACCACAATTTTATTACTAGACTTTTTTAATAAACTCATCCCATCCAAAAGAGTGTTTATTTTTTAGAGATATTTATTGCCTTTTCCACTAGACACAGAAATAGGGTTGAAGCTGAATTCAAGGATTTAACTGTCATCAAATTTAGTTAAAAAGTACCTACTTTATCTTTTTGAGGTATTGAACAGAAATGTTGCAAAACTTTTCATTTAAAAAAATTGGCAATTTTCAGTCCATTTGTATTTATTTTTCCGTTAAACAATAGTTTGTCAAATGACTGCTTATTAATTTTTCCAATTCCAAGTTCATTGTTAGCAATATTCGAGGCAGCTTTACTCTTGCAATCAGCTTCCTTGATCAATTCACAGTTAACTAATTTCTTAGCTGCTTTACATACAGATTTAAATACTTTTTTATATTTTACCAAATAAGATACAAAATTAGGACCAATAGATTGTTTGGCAATTACACTTAGTTCACGCTATTCAAGTCTGAAAGAACCGTATTATATCAAAGCTTTCTTGAAAACTATGATCTGTGTTTTGTTCTTCCTACCCCTCTCCTGTTTCAGATGGTTAAGATTCATCAAATAACTTATTCCTTTTTTTTTATCTTTTAGCCTACCTGTAGCTAGATTCATTTGGTGTGATTTTATTTATTGACTAATAGAGTTAAGTTTCATAAGGCTGCCATAAACAAAGTTTCAGTGCATACAAGTTATCTTAACCCTTTGCATTCTGGAAGGATTTTTAATAAAAGTCCTCTGGGCTCAGATGGCCAGTAGTGCTGGCCACAGCCATTTCTTTATCAAGTCTGAATTGTTTTTGCAAGTTACGTTCCTCTCAGCTCGGATGGCCAGCAGTACTGAACAAGGTGAAATCCCTTGAACGCCCGGATGGCCAGCAGGACTGGCCACACAAATGATCTGCATTAATTTATTTTTAGTAGTTTTATTTTGTCTGGATTGTGCTGAAATCTAGAGTCCAAATCTTAATCTAATTAATTCCCTCTTTTTTTCTGGTCTGTGTTGTATCAAAACGTAGCAATATTCGTTGCATTATAACCTTACCAGCAGTTTAGTTTTACGTTGTGGTGGTCTAGGCTAGTGTTTTTAAAGTTTGAAGTAATTTAATACAACAAAAGTTAATTAGTTTATTATAGGTTTTAAGTGTTTTTTTTTTTATGTTAACAAGTTATTAATTTTATTTTATTTTAAATTACCTAAAAATGTTGTTCGATAAGTTGTATACAATGGCCCCAATGGTTTATTTTATTCATTAAAATATATTATAACTACATGTTTACAGATAAAACAAAAACTCACCAATAACAATATAATATATCTACTTTATTGTATGGCAAAATAAAAGACTTACTAAAAGCCCACGATTTTGTTAAACAAAAAATAAATATCCACTAACAACATTTCAGATTGTAGTGAAAAATAATTCAGAGCTGTTGACGCCGCAAGGTCAAATTAGCGGCAGAGCTGACAACAGTATCGTAAGCGGCCAGTCAGGCTGGCCATCCGAGCTGTGAGGATGTTTAATTCGATAAATATTCAGAGCTGACTGAGAATATCGTATGGCCAGCAGTACTGGCCAACCGAGCGCAAAGGGTTAAAAGCTATTCGGCTATGTCCTTTGTTTTTTTCATTTTCATCTACCAGTTAGTTATACTCTTGATATCCATAGCAACATCTCAAAACCTCTACTTTTGCAGCCTCTTCCCTGGATGACCGTCACAGTATGCTCAGTGATTTTATAAAAAGGTTCTTATCACCAGACTTGAAAAACGATTCTAGCACGTTCCATCGATTAAAAAAATGTAGAGGCTTTGTAACGAGTCAATGAATGATCTGGAAAGATTACACGAATCTGCCGCAATAGATCCCACCAAATTAAAGTAATGGCCAAAGCATGCGCATAATTTATTAATGGATTTGCTTCGTTTATTCAGTCTTGTAATCCAGAATAGCCACCA
>JAGFPH010000913.1:115014-128989 GCA_018207615.1 Philaenus spumarius | reverse complement strand
GAAAAACCAAAGGATTGTACGACAGCTTCCAAGAAAAGGTAATTATCGTTTAAAAACAATCCAGTTTAGGCTACCACATACAAAATATGAAATATTTTGAAATAAAGATATATAAATTAATACATTGCTAAACAAATATTTTGAAATAAAGATATGTAAATTAGTTCATTGCTAAACAAATATTTTGAAATAAAGATATGTAAATTAACCCTTTGACCGCCAACGTCCGATTGATCGGACGTCGTAATTTCCGGCGAAAAACGCCAACGTCCGATCGATCGGACGTTTTGTAAAATCGATATAATTTCGTTATTTAAACAGATAGAGAGTCCTAGTTTCGTGTTTTGTTATCCTAAAAGAACAAACTAAAGGATATTTAATGTTATTATGTTGGTACTACTGTTTCACAAACATATACAGCTGGTTTTTTTTTGCACGCCAAGTCGTGTGATTGACTTACGACATTCTGTCACTAGCTACTGATCGTATGAAGCTAATATGAAGAAAGTGTTTTGAACGCAAATGTTGTAAATATTGTAAATATTTTTAGTTTTTAATGTGTTACTAGGATACGTATTACAAAATAACTAATACTAACTGATCAAACATCTACAGAATAGAGTCTGCACCGTCCACACTTACATAAGGTAAGAATAGGATCTAAATCGATTTTTCCATGTTTTAGAAAATATTTTTTTTCTTTGTTGTTTATCATTACATTCTCTTAAAATTTTTTACAGGGCTTCATTATTACATTTACTTCAATATAAAAATTAATTTTATGTATAAATAAAGGTATGTAAGTCAATAGGTGGCTAATTAAATATATTTTAAATAAAGATTTGTAAATCAATACATTACTAAACAATTACTTAAAAGAATAAAGGTATGTAAATCAAATATTGCTAAACAAATATTATTTAAATATAGGTATTAGGATTTGTATGTTTTAATTTACAAGTAAAACCTTTATTTGTTTTTAAAGTAGATAGTTTACTAACAACAAGATGAATACTGTCTCTCTACTTGCTATTGAACACAGAGTATGCCTTAGAGCAATATATAATCAAATGATAATTTAACCCTCAATTGCACGGTACTCCATACCGCAATTTAACATAACTTTCAATAAACAAACATTTTAGAGCGATCTAGCGGTGAATGTCACATGTATTCTTTCTTTGTTCTTTGAAGCACAATGAGGACCGGAGGGGGGGTCACAATAGTGTGGAGTCTGTTTGTTACAGACCTCAATAGTGAGCACATCTTTGAATGCGGCACGGCATACCACTTCGGGGTAGTAATGTTAAGTATATTTTACGCTTTTTGTTTTAATTGGTTCTAATTTTATTATAATATTTTTCTGTTTCTTGATCTGTAGTTTGATTGGTCATACATTATTCCTTATTACATTAGTATTTATACCTGTTTCTAGCACTCTGTAAGCCTACCCCTTTTACTCATAAATATATTATTTATTAAACGTTACATATTAGTGTTTGCTAACAATGTTTTTCTAATTCAGGGATTTAATTTATCTTGAAAATCTCGCACCTGTCCTTCAGGAGTTATCGGATGAAGAACAAAACGAGGAGGATCAAAAATATGGTGGGTTATTTGACATTTCACATTGCCGCACAGAGGTACGCTCTGATAGCTGCAATGACGAAACATCAGATAACGAATGGGCAAAGAACAATGAATCAGTTCATCAAAATATACACTCATTTCAATAGTATTGTTCTATTGTTAATAAATTTAATATAATTAATAAAACTTAGTTTTTGTGAATTTTTAATATTTTTTTATTTTTTCACTTAAATATATTTGTTACAAAAGATATCACCAAACTTGTGTTATTTGCATAACCTTTACCAAATTAGTAGAAATCTATTTCAACAATGCTAAAAAAAATATAAATCCAAACAAAATGTAAAACACCATGGAAATGCGGCATGGAGTTCTGCATGCGAGTAGGTACTAAAACAGATGAGTGTGGCTGAGGGTTAAAATACGCGCGTACACAAATTTCATACTTAAAAATTAACAGTGACGTAAGATCTTTGTCTAAACAGTATAATTTACACTACGATATAAGGAAACAAGAACACACCTGAATAGACTGCTCAGACTGTAGTTGCTGGAATTGAAAAAGTGATTCCTATTAACCATTCGCAGAAAACCACTTCTATCCCCATCTTGATTTAATTTGTCTCCAAACTCTTCCATGTGTTGTGACCACATTTCTGACGTGTCCATGTCAGACTCTCCATTCCTAAACACAAAGTTGGACGTTTTTATAAGATGGAACATGAAAACTTCCCAGTACAAAAATATACATGTTACAGTCAAAGTAATTGATCTAGCCATTGTGTACATCTAGCAAATTTTGTTAAAGTGATTAATGAGGTTGTATTTAACACTCTATGTCACTACTGTTTATAAAATACGGACAAAGTGACTCCTTTTTTAATAAAATAATGCTTTGGCCAATTATTACTACTTTAGCCAAATCATACTAGCTGTTATACAAATAATTAATTAGGTACTATTATGATTCATTAATCACTTTAACTACCTGAAGTGGTAATTTAAAAAAATTACTAGCGATTATAAATAATTGTTGATTAATCAGTATGACCGCAATATAAAACACACTATTATTTTCATATACAGTAGAGTCCGAACTAATTGGGACCGAACACTGTTCGGATTAGTGGGAATTCAGAAAAGGCGGATTTCATAGATAATATCATCGTATTGACATGTTAATGGGTAAATAATGAGCGGGGAGCTAATGGCAGCTCTATACAGCGTTGATCGGCTTGTGAACAGGTTCAGTGAAAGCCTGAAAGGAAATGCATTTCCTTCGATGACTCATAGCGCCGGGACATTACCTACCCGGGCTCCCTCTCGCATTTCAAACTTATTTCGTATTTATGAATCACTGCACTGAGCACTAGTCTAGTCGTATCTAGTTCAGTGTTTACTCTAGGGGAGTTTGATAAACTGTGTGCGCTTATTACAAATTTATCGATGCAAACAGACCGACTTGGAGGAAAGCGAGGAATAGGGGAATGCTCAAACTGAAATCATATAACACACAGATGCGGCAAATGCTCTTGACCTCGCGCTACGCTACGTCAAACAACACGCTTCATCAACACCAAATGATGTTATGTTCATGCGGCGATGGCGGAACATTGCATCCTCAAGTCGATTCAGTACTCTTTGACAGAAAAAATCACTGACATTACTTCTTAAAAGTGTGTGTAAATTAGTAATGCTTTGTGTTTAGCAGTGATTAAAAATTATTCTACAAATTGTATAAATGGAGCCGCCATGTAAGTAATTAGCTTTCATTCCTATTTCGTTTCAGGTGTTTTCATCAAGATTAGGCTCTATGTATGTTTCTATCTAACTATTTTATATAACAATAAATGTACAATTTTCATAAACGTCTTTTTAATTTCTCCTCTTTTTAAAGTTTAAAAATCGGTATTTTTTCTGAACTCTGTTCAGAATAGGCCAATTTTCAGATTAGCGGGGTTCCGATTAGCGGGACTCTACTGTATTCATAACATCAAGGCCATAGAGAAAAAAACTTTTGGGGGGGGGGTTCAGGTCAGGACTGGGGATTTGAATTTAAACCCTTTTAACATGTTCACTACTAAGGACGCACATGTGAGCTTCACACTGAACAATACGAGAAGCGGCTGACCACAGTGCGTTGCACTCCAACCCCCGTATTGGGAGCATTTTCAATACACAGAGCATTGTGTGTTTCGCACGCCAACCCCCCCGTATTGGGAGAATTTTCAATACACAATGCATTGTGTGCTTCGCACGCCAATCCCCATTTTGGGAGTACTTTCAATACACAATACATTGTGTGCTTCGCACGCCAACCCCCGAATTGGAAGTATTTTCAATACACAATGCATTGCATGTTTTGCTTGAGTAAAGTATTTTTGTTGAACCTTCATAGTTTTCTTATTTAATAGATCAGATCAAGCTCTACACAATCAGATGTGTATTGTACGTTGTAGTTTAATCAAGTAAATCTAAATATCAGTATGCATGTAATGCAAAATGATGTAAAATAAGTTGCTGGATCGTCTGTTGTGTTGTCTATTTTATAATTTAATTTGCACTCTTTAAACCTAGTATTAATTTTTACTACTAAATTTTGGGATTTCAGGGGGGGGTTGACCCCCCTAACCCCCCCTGGCTACGGCCTTGCATATCATAACTAATGTAAATACAAAATAGAAAAATAGGAACAGAGTGAAGCAGTAGTTAAAGCACTAGTCCAGTCATCACATTGGCCAGATTACTGTGAGCATAATTTAATAATTTAGCCGAACATTTAGGCAGCGCTTACGTTTTCCCAACCATACAGTGACAAGTGGCATGGGTTATTTCATTTGCAACTTTTAAGTTATGCAGGTACTAGCTGCTACTGTTAAGCTTTAAGAGGACATGGAACTTCCTAGCCATACAAAGCTATTTTTATGTAGGCCTACTATTATTTCTGAAACTATAAGAGGTGGGGTTTTGAAATTTGTATATGTTTTATATATTAGTGTTTTCTACCAATGGAAGCAAAATCTTACTTTTGGGCAAACATTTTCACACAAAAATAATAATATGAAAAAGGGTCCACAAACATAAAATTATTATTTTGTTTTCAATACTTTTTTAAAACAATGCATTAACAAAATATGGTTAACTAATGATTCCAAGTATGTATAAGTATGAGTTATAAGTTCTGTACAAATTTCAAGTCTTTATTGTTTAAAGTTTTTGAGAAAAATGTACATATGTGAATGTAAAATACATTTCTTTTAACAAACACTTATCAAACAGGCCTAAAACTACCTACATCATATATATTCATATATTTCAGTTGGGTTTTTTTTTATAAATAGGCCTATATATACATATATAGTCTAAACTTCCTATAACGAAGTTGGCTATAACAACATACCGTCTATAATAAAGGTAAAATTCTGAGTAAAAGTTTGGTTCTCATAGGAACATTACAGGAAAAATAAGCGTTTATAACGACAACGGCTATAACGACGAAATCGGTTGTAGTAACACTGGTTTAGTCATTTTCTGGAATTAAAATTCGTTTATAACGACTGCAGGCGGCAGGAAGTTTATAAAGACCTGCGGGAAGTAAACAAACATTGGTTTGTCAGAGGGAGGGGTTTTCTCACGATATGGTTACAAGATCTATAAATAAGTTCTCATAGGATTCGGAAGATGGTTGAGTGTTTACTAGTTATTATTCCCACAGTTGATTTTATGTTCTGGTTCTGAGTGAGTCACTGCAATGAACGCCATGTCAACAGTGAGATCGTTCTTCTTATTTCAGGAAGAGCCAAAGCAACATGTTAAAGAAGCTATGATCGTTTTAGAAAAAGAAATTAAAAACATTCTATTAAACAAAAGTTAATTATGGACATTATTAAACAATGATTTTTTTCCTTTTATGTAATATGAATATGTATGCTCTTCATATGTTTAAATATGTTATGTACAATATTTTTATTTTGGCTCATAATTTTTTCTATAACATGTATGGGCGTGTGTATTATAAATAGAGTACTGCATAATGTAACTACAAATTAGAAAAGCACTGTTTTTCCAAAATACTGTATAAGTGATTTATTGTTAAATTTAACGTTCTGATTTTTCCTTGTTAGAAAGTTCAAAAATAAAATAATGCACTGTAATTGTGTTTGGTTATAACGACCACCGGTTATAGCGACCTGATTCCCCTGTCCCTTTGGTGGACGTTATAAACAATTTTTACTGTAGTAAAAGTATGCAAAACATTCCAAGCCGGAGACCAGGTCATATCCTGTTAGCTTGGAAGCGAGCCAACCACCGTTTGCTTTACTTCCGCCCTCCTGCCCTCAAACCACAGATATAAAAAGCTACCTGGTATCTTCTGATCAGGAAGATACCATGCTTTCCACTCGGCTAAGGCTTGCCTTAAAAAAACTTGTACAAGTAAAAGTACCTTTATCAGCACCATCTACACCAGATTCCACGTTCACCGTGCAGTACAGAGCGCCCTTAAGCCGTGTTTTCCTTACGACAGTCTAAGTGATACTAGCCAACTAAAAAACATCAACACCCGTGCCATGCTCGGTCAGTTGACGCAACCCGTATGACAATAAATGTGATGTTCGCTTTAATGGTAGTAACGTGTCTATTCTCCCGTAAGACCTGTACTGCACGGTGAACGTGGAATCGAGTGTAGGAATGGTTTTAGCATGTTTACTTGGTTGTTCTTTAACTTGAATTTGTATAGTATGTATTTGCGATAGGTTTATAATTAAAAATTAAGGATATACATATATAATGCTACCATATTGCCCATTTTCCTCTCGCTGTAATATTCCATACAACAGTTTTAGTTATTACATTTTGGATTTTCCGAAAGTTTGTTTTTAACATTAAACTTGATATTGGCTGATTTCACACTTACCGACACGACGCCGATACCGACACGACCAATCTATCTATACTAATATTATAAAGAGGTAAAGTTTGTTTTTTTGTATGTATGTAGGGGGTAATCTCTGGAACTACTGAACCGATTGAAAAAATAGTTTTACTAATAAAAAACTACACTATCCCCGAGTAACATAGGCTATAATTCATTTCGATAAAAACATTTTTTTATTTAAATTTTCGTAAATTTAGTTGGAAAAAATTCTTAGGTTAGGCCTAGATTGATAAACCAACACATGTATTTACATTTATTACCATAGTAACCAATTGAATAAAATAACATATAACAGCTGTTTGTTCTAATATTTCCATTAATACCTGATTTAAAACTTTGAAGTAATTATTTGTTTTTTCTAACTTTTAGGTTAGGTTTTTATTAAAGTGTAGACCTAAGCCTTGCTGGTTCTTTAAACCTTTATTATAACTGCTGTTATAAAATGTACAAAATAATTTGATTTAAACATTTAACATTATTTACCGTCTTAGCTTTGGGGTTATTATTAATCCTACACCTTTATTATAAAGAAAACATCTCATGATTATGTGTATAGAAGGTCCCAACCTGAGGAGCACGCAGGAGTTTCCCCTAGTTTAAAATATTTAACGAGGCCAAATTATTATTGATTGATTACCATAGTAACCACTAAACAAACTGAGACAATATCATACCGATAAAGAAGGGAGACTAGCAGCTCGCCAACATGTCGGCGCCTGCAACGACACGACAGCAATATGTCGGTGAGTGTGAAAGCTACTCTTAAGTTTAAGTTAGTTTTCATGACCGACAACATCGTGCCGATATCGTGTCGGTGTTGTGTCGGTATAGTGTCGGTAAGTGTGAAATCAGCCAATAAGTTAAGTTTGCCAACTTTAATAATAAAAATATAAACAAATTAATTAAAAGAAAGTCTAATACAAGATGTTTATTTTAATTGACACATTGACTCACTGTGATTGGACTCCTAAACAGTCTCGTATACTCTGCACATAATGGTCTAATAGAGAGCCTGTAGTCGTTAACATTTCCTCTCCTCCTGTACTGCCTTCACCTTCTCTCTCTGACTCACTTACAGCCACTTCGTGAAACCTTACAATTCCTAATGAAAACATTAACTATCTGATTAGATGATTTTGATGTATGAGAATAACCACTGTAAAAGTATTTTTTTTAATTATAATTTTTGTCTTCAGAACCCCATTGGATAAAATTACTACTTTTAGCAGCTTTTAATTATGAGTATAAATAAGCAGCCACATGTAAAATCTTATTATAGACTCATATATGTCATATTTAATATTTCATCACTTATAATTACGTGTCAAAAAAAAAGTAATCTTCTGAAACAGCTGGCACTTGTTGTACAAACGAGACAAATTGTATTGTTTAAGTATAACACTACTAATTAGCAAAGTGTTTTGAGAAAATAAGCTGTGAAGCAAAAGATGTAAAATACAGTAAGACCTCAATAATCCGTCACGTTCGGGGATCCGGTGATGTCAGATTATCGAATATGCCGGATTATCAAGGTCTTCCTTTAAAATGGTTTGAATGGGAATAATCTATAAATAAACACACATGTACTATATGTGAACACGTAAATTACACGTTGAAACTATGTAACATTAACTGCGTAGAGAGATCGCCGCTAACGGATGGGCCTCAGGTAGGCACGTCTCCATTCCCCTTTGTTGTTGGCTTCCGTTAGTCAGTACAGTACTTGGTGAGGGTTTGCTATTTTTACTCCGGCCTGTCACAAATTCTTCGAACCCCTTTCGCATCCGAACCGTGCAAAGCCAGGGTGTCTACTGGTCACAGAAAAGTCGCGGATTTTAGTAAGGGATCACGGAAGTTACAGAAAAGTCACGTATTTTGCTGAAAGGTCATGGAAATAAATTTTAAAAGCCTAAAACAAAATCATTTTGTACATAAAATATTTATAATATGAGCTCTCTCAGCGCTGGATTGTAACACATATAAAAAAAAGGTTCCATATACCTACACTAACTATCGTGCAAGTGGCACGCTGATGTTAAAATTGCGATCATAGCCCCGGGCTTCAAGATGATAAAATATATTTCCTATAATAACCTGATTAGTTTTTTATAAGACACATCTAGCCTTTAAAATAATTTTTAGCATATATGAAGCGGAGTAATTATGTGTTTTATGTTGTTTCAATGTCTTTTTTTGCCGAAACATGGATATAAACAGGAACAGCATTCGGTAAGCGGGGAGTATGGGCGTAGTAGTAGGGAACAGCGGAGCAGACAAGTTGCGGCGTAGTGATGCGCAATTGTTTGATGCTCGAGTTGTTTGAACAATCAAGACAATCGACTAAAACATCATGCACCGACTAGTTGGTGTATCACTAATTGGGTGTATTACTAAGAGAAGTAGACATAAGTGATTTTAAGTTTTACAGAATAAAGGCTTTGTATATAGAAATTCGATTTTTTTAAATTTTTACCCTAAAAGTCACTGATTTTTATTTCTGGGAACTAGTATACACCCTGAAAGCGGTTTTAAATCGAACAACTATTAACAAGAAATTCAATGTATCTTTTTCCAAAGACTTCAATTTGTTCAAATAATCTTCATTAAGTGGAATACGTTCACGAACGAAAGTGTTAAACGGTCCCTTTAACGTTTTTAAAGGACGACGAGAGCACATTGCTTTGAATCGGTTCGATTTTTAGGAGAAATTTTGATTGAAATGTTTGTTTTGGACAAGTTTATTGAGCAGTAGATTTTTACACACTGTTTTTAACGGATGCAGAGCCAACATACAGTGTAGACCGGGCTTAAATCACTCAATAATTACAAAAACTGCCATTTTTAATGAGTGCAAATTTTCAAGATGATGGATGCCGAACTATCGGGTCTGCCGGATTATCGAGGTCTTACTGTAATTTAGACGTGCAACAAATAGAAGTAAAAAAGTGTATTAAACAATTCGCTCGAATGTCGGAGCAGCCCCGTAACGCAACTAGGCCACACGAACTCCAATGTCGGGCCTGCCACGACATTGCTATGACAACGATCTATGATTGCATTTGGACATACAAGTTACTTTGATGAAAACTAGGATTGATGTTTTAGATGTGCTGCTATCTGTGGAATTTTCTCAGAACTGTTTGAGTTCAGTTTTTTGGTAAATAAATCTTATAAAATGTAATGTTTGCCGTCTTTGGCGGCTCTGTAAACAGCTGTCTGCTCTTGCCATTGTTTGGTTACTACTTACTACGCAGTGTTTTAATGAGCTTACCTGTTGTTTAGTTTTGTTGTAGTAGGTTATCGTGTTTAATTTCACAGTTTATTTTTTAATATTGTTCTTTTTACAATAATGATTGTTGTGAAATAAAATGAACGAAGACGACGGCAGTTTGTTACAAAATGACGGGAGTGGCGACGGAACTTTTGTTTCGAACCTGAGTGATTCCAATATTACCAATAAGTTTTGAAAAAAGCTTTACTTACTAGTTTTGACGTACATAATGCTTTTTGCTAAGCAATAAAATAAATAGATGAGGCAATTTTGTACAAGTTGGTGTCAAAACTAATCTTTTTCATTAAAACTCATTTTTTTAGACAACAGAAAACAAACAACAAATATTCTTCTTTCAGTTCAAAATATGTCCAAAATTCTTGTTATTTCCGGTTTTTGGTTACGAATTTGTATTTCTTCCCATAAGTAAAAATAATAAAAATATACTTGAAAATAAAAATATATGTTTTATTTAATACCAAACTATACTTTAGTCATAGAAGAAACTAAAAAAAAAATAGCCTTTTAAAAATGAGAGAAATACTTTTTTTGGAGTAAACAAATTAAATAATTTCGCTCAAAATTAAATGTAGCCGATAGGGAAACACGGTCCCTGTTAATAGGAGTGGAAAGGGTTAATCATTGGTATTATTTAACTAAGATGTCTAGAACATCAAGAAAGGTAAGCTTTTCAGACAAAATATGCAGAAAATAATACATATCATCGGATATTTTCACTAAATAAATATCAAAATGTAGGAAGAATATTATAGTTAGAAATGAGTGACTTAAAAGAAAAAACTGCAACAGTTAATAACAACTAACTGACAAAGACTACATCAGGAACACTAGGAACACTGTCGTTAGTTTAAAAACATCATAATAATTATAGTTTTTTGCTACACACCTTATCTCATCGTCCTTAAAACACTACATCATTATTTAGTATTTCAGTTTACACCAACATTACAGGCATAAATTACAATAACAAACAAAGCATCGACTGGCACTTTTTATAGTACCGTACCACAAAGTACCCTATTAGTACAATTAATTTAATAAAATATTTGTAATAGTTATGCTCTATGGCTTTGTCAACTGACACAATAATAACTATCATTTATTGTATATAAATGTTTTATATTTATATTTTCCTGCTTGTCCAAGTAATGTCCAACACAATCAACGTAGTGTGTTACATTTTATGACATCACTATTCTTACTCTAAATAATTCTTTATTTTATATTCAGTTAAAAATCATGTTTATTTTAATGTCTAGGCCTGCTAACTTTGTACACATTTTCAATTAATTACCAAAAAGGAAGTAGTAAACACTGTTATGAGTTAAATAGTCGTACACCCCTTCTGTTAGCAAATTGGATTATCTATTTTACATTTGAATTGTTATGTTCATGTCATGTCTTTTCACTTCAGCAACATGTCAGTAGATTAGTGAAATTAATTAGCACATACTATAACTGTGGCAGGCAGAAGATATATATATGTGTTTAACTCATATGTAGTACAGTAATCCCTCGCTATTCGCTATAGGTTCCGACAAATTGCCGTGAATAACAAAATCGCGAATAGCGAAAACTAAATCTTTACAGGAAAAGGGGGGTTATGTTCTTGACATATAGAAAATTTTAAAACATTATGTACTAATACCTATAATGTATTTATTTACATAAGATAAAGGCAGTCGTTGTTATACACTGTCTGGCTTTACGCGATTTCGCTTTTACGCGGTAAAAAAATTCCTTGAAAGGTTTAGTATTTGAGCTGAGTTGTTTGGAGTGTAGATTAGAGTTGATAATTTTATAAGTTATTGGAGCGTTGTTTGTCATTTCACTCTACCCTCAAGGTCAGTGCTCTCATAACGGTACCTTTACCCATCCCTACTTGTTCATTCATTTTCTGGGTTTGTCTATTTTTAGAACTTAGTCATGTCAAGGCAAGGCATCAAACTATCGTTCGCTGGCAGTTGCGAAAATGTTGGTTACAAGTGATAAAACATAGTAAAAATTAATTTTTTTTCAAAATATTTTACTGTAATTTTAATTAATTCTTTAAAATTAATTTGACTTGCTGTACACTAAATTGATGTCTCCAACTAAATCACAGTATGCCATTGACCTTCATTTGCACAAGTCCACTTGTATTCACGCAAAGGTGTATTGTAGGGAAATCCCATCTTGTACGTTTTGTTGTACTTGTGAGTGCTTCGCCGACATGGTATTTATACAATGTTATTAAATTCGTACAATAATAATTACAGTGCACACTATAATAATTTACAAATTTTGCATGTACTTTATTGCTATTTATACAGTATTTTTCCTTTTTTTAGCGACTGCGAATAATCAAAACCGCGAATACCAATCCCGCGAATGTCGAGGGATTACTGTATATTAAACATACACAAAATTTACGATGGTTTTAGTTTTATGGCTACTATATATGTTTCATAATCAAAGGAAATCTTTCAAATTATTTTTGGGATCTGCGCCCATCAAGCATTGTAATTTGTATATTTACAAAAGCACCTGGAAGTATTAAGATATGTATGGAGGACCTCATTGCCTCATTAAAACGATTAATATTTGAGATGGCTGCAATTTTAAACTGTTTTATCCGTATATTTATTGTTATTTTATTAATAAAAAATCTTTTTTAAGATTTCTTACCTTTTCCCGGTACAATGAACCAAGAATATAGATATCCTGCAGCAAGACTGTAATAGAGGACACACGCCCTTTGTCTGTTTACTATATCAACCAGCTGTTCTACAGATGTCGGTGTTGTATCATATTTCGTCTGATTGTTGTGCGTGTTATTTTCTACAAAACCTTGCCTTTCCAACAATAAATCTACAAACGCTCTTGTTCTTCCTCTTTCAGCTACCAATAACGCTTCTTCTTTTCTGCCAAGACCCACAAGGACATGCTGTTGACAAATTCAGAAACATACAATTTGTTTGAACTCAGGTCCCATTCAAGTCGAATTTACCCCACATACTTTTTTTAATACAGTCAAACTTGGATAATCCGAAGTTGAAGGGACCAGGGAAGAAATTTGAATTATCAAAAAATTCGAATTACATATGTTCACTCAAAAAGAAGAGGTAAATACATGTTACTGTACTGTACAAAAATATAACTCCACAATCAAAGATTTAACACACAAATTTTATTTTACAAAATACTGTACATGTACAGTACAGTAGAGTCCCGCTATTCCAAACAGAGTTCAGAAAAAATATAGATTTTTTTAAACATAAAAACAGGAGAAATTAAAAAGACGTTCGTGAAAAAACGTACATTTATTGTTATTCAAATAAGTTAAATAAAGACTTACATAGAGCCTAAGCTTGATGAAAACACCTGAAACCAAATTTTAATGAAAGCTGAGGTTTCCTTCACGTTTTCCATCCGTTTTGCGTTAAGGAAGCTACAGCAACAAACGTCAGTTGAAAAGGATACCGGGTCCTTCAGAAAAAAGGAAGGATTAGATACAACAGCTAGACACTAGTAGCGTTGTTGCCAGTTGCTTACATCCGTTTTTCTTCTCAGTTTTTGTTATCTCGAAGGAATTTTATTTTTTTCTCGATCTTTTTTCAAGACGATGCGGTACTAACGGACAGACTGCGAGATGACAAAACCGACAGTTTAACAACCTATCCCTTCCCTTCCGTTTTTAGAAGAACTCCTCCTCGCTTTCCTCCGATCCGATCTACACTGTATAGAACAGACACTAGCAGGTGTTCTTGCACTTAATTTTCGCCTTAACAAGTTGATACTATTAAGAACAAGTTAATATTATTCATGAACCGCCTATTCCGAATTCCCGCTAAATCGAACAGTGTTTGGTACCAATAAGTTCGGAATAGCGGGACTCTACTGTATGCCAAATTTCATTTGATATCTTCAACAGTTTCGGAGAAAATTCACTGTGGCAGATAGAGAAACAAAAAATCCTACGTGGAATCAGTTTTCCTTTAAAATACGGAATCCTATAAAGGGCAAATAAAAGGTTAGAGAAAATCTCTGTTTGTATAAAGTGCATTGATCAGATATGACAACAATGTATGCATAAGAAACAGTTTGCAAATCAGATAATGAAAGTTTGTATTCACTAAAATCCCTTGTTTCTCTTCTTATTGATTCTAAAAGATGAG
>JAGFPH010000913.1:87664-106686 GCA_018207615.1 Philaenus spumarius | reverse complement strand
TACCCACTTAGTAACGTGCTTACCTACTTAGTAACGTGCTTACCAACTTAGTAACGTGCTTACTAGTAATGTGCTTACCCACTTAGTATTGCCCTTATTCACTTAGTAATGTGCTTACCCACTTAGTATTGCCCTTATTCACTTAGTAACGTGCACACCAACTTAGTAACGTGCTTACTAGTAATGTGATTACCCACTTAGTATTTCCCTTATTCACTTAGTAACATGCTTATCTACTTAGTAATGTGCTTACCAACTTAGTAACATGCTCACCCAATTAGTAACGTGCTTACCCACTTAGTAACGTGCTCACCCAATTAGTAACATGCTTACCTACTTAGTAACATGCTCACCAACTTAGTAAAGCCCTTACCTACTTAGTAACATGCTTACCCACTTAGTAACGTCCTTACCCACTTAGTAACATGCTTACCCACTTATTAATGTGCTTACCAACTTAGTAATGTGCTTACCAACTTAGTAACGTGTTTACCTACTTAGTTTAATAGGTATGATAAGTGCTTAAACGTTCATGTAAACTATGTTGAAAAGTAAAAGAAAGTCGTAGTTTTAAGATGTACATAATACAAATTTTGTATCTACTTCTGCGTTTTATTTATTAAAAAACGGAAGTTACTTTCCGAACAGCCCTCGTAAATCCTAGCACCTTACTCTTGAGATTGGATAAATAGCTGACAGTCGCAGTGAGCAAAAATATTTATTTGACATTAAGTAATTAAATTTAATAACAGTTATACTTAATTATGTAAATAAAAGTAGTTATGCCTACTTGTAGCCTCCAATGCTATTTATAAATATTTATATGGATGTATAGATAGTTTACCTTGCGATGGCCAGTTGATGTTCCAAACAAGATATAGCTTGTTCATAGTTTCCCAATGTTGTGTGAATATGTCCTAGCTCTCCATATGCTGAGGCTTTGGCTTCAGAGTTATTCAGTTCATGAGCTACGACTAATCTCTTCTCAAAACATACTAAAGCTTGTTGTAAGTTTCCTAATCTTTTATGCGAGTGACCGAGACCTCTGTACGCTCTTTCTAGATCTCGTGAACTCTTTAGTTTTAGACCGATTGCAAGGTGTTGTTCATGACATTTCACAGCTTCTTCTAAGTCCCCTAAAGCATCGTAGCAGTCTCCTAAGTTCCCAAAAGCTCTCCCCTGTGCAGAAAAGTTTAATTACTTTGCTTAGTTTTAAAATGTAATCATTTCTTTGAACAAAGTTTATTAAATTGTTAACACTAGAACTAGAATTAGATGACGGGTGCGATCCAAAATATCGTTTGTCAAAGAAGTATAGGTACTGATTAATGAGATTGCTAATTTTAAAAGTATAGGTAGGTAATAAGCATGTTTCAGGAGATGGCCAGTTTTAAAATTATCAGTGACAGGCATAATTTAAGACAGCCTGTTTTAAAATTATTAGTGACAAGCATAATTTAAAAAATAGCTAGTTTTAAAAGTATTAATACTGATTAACTAAACCACTAATTCTAAAAGTATTTATTACACCGCTACAACTTGTTATTTAAAACAATTACTGACACAACCTCATCTTGTGAGATCGTTCAATTGAGAAAAAGTTGCACAATTTTTGCCGCACTCAAAAATCTATAGTTTGTATACATTTGGTAGAATCAAGGCTTTGTAAATCTGTTACTTAAAGGGATTTTCCCCCAAGTCAACTAAAATATGCAAATGTAATACCACTTGAAAAAAAAAAAAAAAAGGCAATGAAGATGATCCAGACAACTATAGACCTGTGTCGGTTTTACCAAGTTTACCAAATATTTTTTTGAAAAACTGCTTGTAAGCAGTTGAATAGTTATCTAAATGGTAGAGCGATTATTTGTAAAAACCAATATGGATTTCGATCAGGACTTAGTACTGTTGATGCATTTGCTGAGCCGATCAAGAACGTTACGGGCGCTTTGGATGGGTCGTGGATTACTGTGGGTGTATTTTGTGACCTATCAAAGGCCTTTGATTATGTTAATCACCGGATCTTGCTCCAGTTATTACAAACTACTTTAAATCACACTTAACAGAAAGTCAACAAAGAGTTATACTAAACAAAAGGGATAACAATTACATATCGGACTGGAGTGAAATTCAGAACGGATACCCACAAGGGTCAATGTTGGGACCATCGTTATTCATTATTTATATAAGTTAAATAATTTACCAAAAATATTAATTGAAATCGTTATACTGTATACAGATGGCACCAAAATAATTCTCAGATAAAATAGAAACCAATCGGACGGAGACATATTGTTTGATAGCAATCTCTTTGAGGGTTAACAACACCGTAAAGGGTTAACAACACCGTAAAGTTTTCGGGTATAAATATTTATCACAATTTAACACGGAAAATACATAGAAAAACTAAGGTAGAAATTAAGTTCGATTTGTTTTCAAATGTACATTTTGAGAGAGTAGACTTGAAAATTAAATTAATTGTCTACCAAGCTTCTTTGATGCAGTATGGCATTGAATTATGGGGAAATTTATCCAAAGGTATTGACTGTTTTTTATGATTAAGAAAAATATATCCAAACTATGATGTTTTTAAATGGAAATGAGTCGTGTAAAAAAATTTAATACGTTAACACTTATCTCGATGTATATTTTTAAATGTCTTGTTTTTGTGCACAAACAGATATATACTTTTATGAGGGGCAAAACGTTTATTGATACAACACAAGGTTTAGAAAAGAGCTGAAATTATATGGGCTTAAAGTTATACAATAGATTACCAAAACAGTTTACATGCTAACATGCACAAAGTTTAAGGACACTGTTAGAAAATGTTAGTTGAAAGAGAATACTAAAACGTACTATAAAAGTATTTAAAACCTTTATAAAATTTATATTATACTCTTTTTGCCAAACCCTGTATAGCTAGAAATAACACACAGATTTACAATACTTATGACTTTTAATTTCTGGCTTTAGCAATTTTAACTTTATCAAATTATAAGTTTATAATGGCATTGAGAACAATTTACAAGTTTGATTTATAATGTAAGTAAGCTTATGCTTTAATGAGCTCTCTATCTGGGGTCTTCGGATTTGTGGTTGTTAAATATGTAAATGACAAAATATATACAAAAACTAATACTAATATACATGAACAATCTTAAAACTAGGAATATTAAGTTCAAATCCCAATTCAAGTTCAAATATTTGCTTTATAGTTTATGAAACACTTTTAATATAGGCAATAAAGTTCAAATTTTGCAAATTTTTTTGGTTTGATATTACCTCAGTTGCTGCAGACTTCCTTTGAATTTATATTACTATACTTATACTTTGGAAATTCTCTTCTGTAGACTTCTATTTAATTCTTTTGTTTATTCCGAATTATTATTCTTGTACGATAATAAAATATGTGTAGGCCTACCCAGGACAATGTTACATCATCAATTATTAAACTGATAAGTGTTCATTAATTTTGTTCAGGCCTCCCGCCGGCTACAGTGGAATATGCCTGCCTAGAGTAAATTTGCTTTGATTCATAAAACCGTATTGGCATTGCGTTAGAACTTAGGCTGGGGCCACACGGTCCGGTTTCTCCGGATAATCGGGATCCCGAAATTCGGGATCAAGTTGTTGCGGACACACAGTCCCGGCAAAACGCACTCCCGCCCTTAGAACACTGCCTATAATATTATTCAGTTCAGGACTTTACACTTAGTAGGAACAAAAAAACTTGTGTTTTCAAAATAAGAATTTGAAATTTATATATATTTTTACACAGTTCTATTTAGAACTAAATTACAAAACTTTTGTACATTTTTAAAAAATTACAAAAAATGTTCACTAATTTTTATGTAGGCCTAAAGTTTAACTTTTTTCTTTCGTTACTTGAACATTTTTTGTTTCTTGAGCTAATAACTTTGTAATATAATTAATCAATTTTTTACTGGATTTTCGGGATCCCGAGAAACCGGACCGTGTGGCCCCAGCCTTATAATTCACAAAATGTTTTTATGATTTTTATATATTATTCACATTAAAATTTGTTTATTTTGTTTTAATCCACTTTTATATCACGTAAACTTTTATATGTTATATACCGCTAATTCGATGTATCATTCAATCACTAAAAATCTGTTGTTACCTATCTGCGATCTACCTTCGAAAGAAACCTTTATCAAATACACTCAACCAATGTTACTGATCATTTCCAGTAATTTATCTTTCAGTTTGTTAGTTTGTTTCTTATAATAATATACTTATAATCTTTGGATTTATTGTTATACTACTTATTCATTTGAAATACGATTTCCTACAAGAACAATAAAATAATTCTTATGCCTTCATTTAGGTTATAAATAAATTTGGTTTTTTGTTATTTATTTGTTTCAGAAGAAAGGTAAGTTCTATTTATTTTAGCTATAGTCATTTATAAGATGTGATTTTATAATGATTCGGTTATAATTCTAAATCCTAACGTTTTAAATAATCTGTCTTTATAAAATCAAATTTTGAGGTTATTGGATCTAGGCTTTCATAAATCTTACATGTTACTGTTCTTTTAACCACAAATCCTTCACTTTAATGTTAATGAATTATAACATCCCAGCTTATGGAAATGTTACAGTACATTAATTTTTAAATGACAATTCATTGGAGTAGTGAATATTTTGTAATACTTTGTTCTCTGGTTATTAAAATTTTTAAATAATAATAATATAATCCGCCGAGTTACTCTACACAGAATAATCGTAGAATATATTTAGATTTATAGGATTTTTTATATGATTAGTAAAGATAATTGTGAGAACTGCACAATACAAATTGCATTGCCAGTGCAGGAATATCCTTATTTATCGAATGTACTATGTTTGCAAATTCTAAGTTAATCTCTAATCATACTAAAAAATAACATATTTTTCAATATACAGTAATACTGATCCCCCACCTTGTCCATTAAAGCAGTAGGTGTAGATAGTTGTTCCAATGTAGCTAACTGTTGTTCAAGATATCCTATAGCATCTTCATAATGTGTCATATTTAATCTTGCAATTCCTAAATTACCGAATGCCTGCGCTTCGACAGCACTTTCTCTCAGTTCCTTGGCACGTTCTAATTGTTCTTGGTAACATTTTATTGCATTGGTATAGTTTCCTAAAGACATGTGCACAGCTCCTAAATGCCCATGCGCTCTGCATTCTCCTTTAAGGTCCCCCATTTCTTGCCTTACGGTTAGTTCCTGAAAGTAAATTTACATTTTAATTTTACATAAATAAAAGGGAAGCTAAAAAGTATAAATTAAATGTATTATGTACATGTTATGTAATATAAGGAATAGTCTGTATGCTAAAAAAAGCACATACTTGAAATTTGTTACACTAACAACAACAGATTATCTATTCTTATTAATTAAGGATAGTTGAGTGTTAAGTGAGGCGTTTTAAAATTTGTATTAAAAACCATCATTTTATTTCTTTTTTTCATACATTTTATTGACAATAAACAAAGTATGGAATATAAGCTTTAACCAATCTTCCCATTTTTAGAGGTTGCGATACTGTACTACATTTTTTTAAATCTAATTATTTATTTACATTAATATAGTAGTTTCAGTATAGTATGTAAACATTTCCGTCGTCAGCACAGCTATTTCCGTGTAACTCTTATGCTCTCTTCAAGAAAATGCAAAGTAATAAAACACAACTCCAACACGTCTGGGGCCATTCTTTTGGAAGATTGTTTACGATGAGTTGTTGGAAACGGAATTACCAGAGGGAGTGAAAATCATAGGGTTTGCAGATGACAGCATCATCATCGTGGATGCTCTAGAAGAACAAATCCTGGAAGTAAAGATGGAAGAGAGTATCGCCACAGTCGAAAGATGGCTGAGGCCTAGAAATAGCCGTCAACAAAACGGAAGCAGTCCTGGTAACAAAGAGAAAGACGTTCAGTACACCAAAGCTTGTCATTAATGGTGTGCGGATCGACTGGAAGTCACAGCTGACGTACCTTGGAGTAGAAGTGGACAGAGGACTTTCTTTCGGACCACATGTGAAGAAGGTATATATGAAGGCCGCCGCTGTAGCAGGTAACCTATCGCGCTTGATGCCCAATGTTAGAGGACCAAAAGAAAAAAAAAGAAGGTTGTATGCAAGTGTGGTTCATTCCATAATACTCTACGTAGCACCGGCCTGGAGTGAAGCAATGACAAATTAAGTTCATAGGAGAAGGGAGCTGTCAGTCCAGAGGCAAGTGGCACTAAGAGTCACTGCTGCATATAGGACAGTCTCGCAAGTTGCGGTAATAGTTGTAGCAGGAATACCACCAGTGCACCTTTTAGTTTGTGAGAGAAGGGAGGTTTAAGAGGAACATAAGTTAAATGAAACTAAGCCAAAAACCACAATAAGTAGGGAAGCTAGGGAGAGGCTTATTGAGAGGTGGCAGGAGGAATGGGACAATGATAACAACGGAAGATGGACCCAAAGAATTTTAAAAGATCCAGGACTGTGGATGAACAGGAAATATGGCGAGGTAAATTTCTACTTGACACAAGCGTTTACTGGACATGGTTGCTTTAAACATTATTTATGGAGATTTAAGAAAATTGATAGCAGCATTTGTGACAGCTGTGGACAGGAAGATGATGTGGAACATACTCTGTTCAAATGTGAAGATGGAAAAAAACTAAAAGAAGAGCTACAAAGCAAGATAAAAGAAGAAATTCTTCCGGAAAATCTAATAACGCTGATGCTAAGAAGCAAAGAAAAGTGGGATAGTATTACAAACTACATCGTAATGGTGATGAAGCAGAAGGAAGAAGAACTGAGAAATAAGTAAGAAGATGCCTGAACAGTAGGACAGTCGTAGGACTGAAAGGTGCCCGGTTGTTCAGGAAGTTATGCTACTAGTGATACCCTGTCCAACAACAAGGGCCGGAGAAAGAGGTGAGATTTTAGTGGGTCGGCACAGGGCCATCCCCACATAACCCTGTTATGCGGTACCAACAGGGCATGTGCCTTCACATTTTTTTACACCTCGCGCAAAAAAAAAACAAAAAACAAAACACAACTCCAACATAGTATTACAACATAATTACAGGTCATCAAAAAAGCAACTGCTTTTTAGTTAACACAACTGCTGTGTTAGAAACTAGATGAAAAATAAATATTTATTTACTTTCCGTTGCATTCGCAAAAATTATTTGTGAAATAAGAGTCACAGATACATAAAATACAAAGACACAACTACACTACACACACTCGCACAAAATTGCACTACACTACGGGCTATCATACAATTAAAAAAGTGGAAAAAAGCCTGAAGAAGATTCATTGGCAAATTGAGCGACTGCTTCGAGCGACACATTCATCCTGATTTACGTGTTGCTGAGAAAATCCGTGAGTAAAAGGAATTTGAAACCAAAAGTAGTTATAAATTCCTCTTAAAAACTCTATTCATTTTGTATAGTCATCTGTTAAAAAATCAATATTTTCTTGAGTATATAGCAAAATGTTACCAACTTGTTTTGAATGAATAAAATTTCTTATTTTAAACGGTAAGTGAATAGGCTCACACTTAAATGTAAAAAGGGATGCTCAACTCTGAAGAGGGCGAATTAAAAAAATTACGTGAGAAGCCAATGACTGTCTTTTAGACCGGGTCATAAAAAAACCTAAAAAATCAATGAAAACATTTATTATTTACATATTGTTTTAAATAAATATACAAAAGTACCATTAGCATGTCATTCTTTAATGTTTTCATACAAAAAAATACTAAAAATGTATATGCTAATTGAAGATTCAATAAAAAGTTTCATTTTGCCTACTTTATTAATCCTGGAAGTGGCGTGCTCGGTCTTTTCGTCTCGGTTTCAATAAAAATGTTAAGAAGTCTTAGCGCGGTTTAACCCTTTGGGTCCCAGGGCGACGATCTATCGTCGATTAAAAAGTATGCGTAAAATCCCATGGCGACGCCTGAGTATTACGCGAAAAATCCCAAGCGCCGATTTATCGTCGCCAAGATTATTTCAGTCTTATAATTATGTAAATAACTTTTTACATATAACTTGGACATTTTTGTGAACAAAACAATATAATCTATTAGTGTAAGCCTTAATGTAATCATTATAAGTGCTTATTGACATTTTAAAAACGATCTGACAGCTGACGATCTAACTGCGCAGTTTAGTTGTCATTCGTCTATGATTTGTTTACTGGTGGATTTAACATTCATTTTCCAATTTTTAGTGTTCTTTAGTGCACCTAAGTGTATATTTGAGTTATTTAGTGATCTAGTAGTGAGTGTTAAACAATAATAATAATGAAATTTAGTGCTACTTATATTGGTAGGATATACCAAGGTTGTTTACCACGCCTTTTTAGTGAGGTTAAAGTTTGTTTTTTAGTATGTGAGTTTTCAAATTACATTTTAGTTATTTACTGATACAGTTTTTGGTTTTAATATTATTAATTATATTTTAATTTGTAATAATAAAAACACTCACTAATAAAATGATCTCACTTTTCTAAGAATGTTTAGTTAGGTTAGGCCTATGTTAACTTTTACTTTTTCATTTTGCGACATAAAACCTGATATAATTTTTAATCAAATGACTTGAAATGTTGTTCACATATGGAAAATAGTATAAGGATTGAATTTTTAATGTTTCCCACAGTAAAAATTCTAGTTTTTCTTTCAAAAATATTACAATCACATTTTTTTAAAATTTTATAAAAATAAACACACTATTTAACACATAAAAATGTTTAAAAAAATATAATTGAAACATACATATTAGTAGGTTTTATAGACAAATTAATTTGTAACATTTTGATACTACAAACATTAAAATAGCTTCAATACAAGGTAACGTATAATTTGTTTACCAAACCTCTACCGTAACACATTTTTTGGTCTGGGATTTTTCAGCATATTTTCTAATAAACTGCATATGACATTTTTTCCGACCAACCATATTTTTGGCCTGGGACCCAAAGGGTTAAACTACCTTCCTCCTTCACATATACACTAACATTACCTTTCAATGGCCTCGTTAACTACATATTCCTATGCAAAATGCTAAATATTTATATACAGGAATATAACGGCACCCTTAGTTGAAATGAGTAACGTAAGGAGGCGCACCAGAACATTCAGACCAGGTGCGAAAGAACTGAGAACCACAAGCAAACTTTGGAGGAGAGGAAATAGCACAAGCAGATGAATATGTAGTGGAAGAGGCCATTGAAAGGTATGTAAGATTAGGAAAGTTAATTTCAACTACGCTAAGACTTTTACACATTTTTAGCACAAACTACAAATTAGTAACTGGTCCTGATTTTGTTAAAACATAATACAACTTACCTGCGTGTGGTAACCAAGAGCTTTGTCGAAACAACGTAATAGTCTGTGCCCCAGGCCAAGAGCACCGTAAGCCGCAGCTTCCAGCCCTCGATCCCGACCCTGTCTTGCGATAGTTAACTGTCTCTGGTACATTTTGACAGCTTCTTCCACATCTCCCATTTTGATTAAGACATCTCCAATATTTCCGAGTGCTCGGAATTTTCCAGGTACGTGTTTAGTCATATGTGCGATAGCTATAAAAAACCAAGTGAATATAAAACCTTACCTTAGGTTTATTGAATAAATAAAACTGCACTTGGCAGTTTGTCATTAGCTAAATTGTTTTTTTTTTACCAAATAATAATTTAATTCTAAACAACATTTAGGAAAATAGATTTTCAGAACAAGTACTAAAATTTTAGAAGAATTCATTCATTTCTTGTATTTTTTAAAGAATCAAAGATAGGACACCAAGGTTGTTTCTATGCATATAGGAGCATTGTTGAGTTTTTTTATTCTGTGTTAAGCTTGTATGTTAGACTGCATATTATACACACATCATTGTATCTTTGTTTGCTCACTTTTCTGATACTCTACAAGTAGCTGTGTTTAAGTCAACCTACATTCAGAATGGAATAGAAATTGAAAAATATTTTTCATACCTTATCAAGTTTGGTATTGTTGGATAGGTCTTGGAAGGTTTATTGGTCTGACCAAACTGTACCTTTGTTTGCTCACTTTTCTGGTACTTTACAAGGAGCTGTGTTTAAGTCAACCTAAATTCAGAATGGAATAGAAATTGAAAAATATTTTCCATACCTTATCAAGTTTGGTATTGTTGGATAGGTCTTGGATGGTTTATTGGTCTGACCAAACTGTACCTTTGTTTGCTCACTTTTCTGGTACTTTACAAGGAGCTGTATTGAAGTCAACCTAAATTCAGAATGGGATAGAAATTGAAAAATATTTTCCATACCTTATCAAGTTTGGTATTGTTGGGTGGGTCTCGAATGGTTTATTGGTCTGACCACACTGTACCTTTGTTTGCCCACTTTTCTGATACTCTACAAGGAGCTGTGTTTAAGTCAACCTACATTCAGAATGGAATAGAAATTGAAAAATATTTTTCATACCTATCAAGTTTGGTATTGTTGGATAGGTCTTGGATGGTTTATTGGTCTGACCAAACTGTACCTTTGTTTGCTCACTTTTCTGGTACTTTACAAGGAGCTGTGTTTAAGTCAACCTAAATTCAGAATGGAATAGAAATTGAAAAATATTTTCCATACCTTATCAAGTTTGGTATTGTTGGATAGGTCTTGGATGGTTTATTGGTCTGACCAAACTGTACCTTGGTTTGCTCACTTTTCTGGTACTTTACAAGGAGCTGTGTTTAAGTCAACCTAAATTCAGAATGGGATAGAAATTGAAAAATATTTTCCATACCTTATCAAGTTTGGTATTGTTGGATGGGTCTCAAATGGTTTATTGGTCTGACCACACTGTACCTTTGTTTGCCCACTTTTCTGATACTCTACAAGGAGCTGTATTGAAGTCAACCTAAATTCAGAATGGAATAGAAACTGAAAAATATTTTCCATACCTATCAAGTTTGGTATTGTTGGATAGGTCTTGGATGGTTTATTGGTCTGACCAAACTGTACCTTTGTTTGCTCACTTTTCTGATACTTTACATGGAGCTGTGTTTAAGTCAACCTACATTCAGAATGGAATAGAAATTGAAAAAATATTTTCATTTCATTTCTTTTATCTTGTGCCATGGCCAACACCAAATGTTCAAGGTGGAAAAAAACACCGTTGTGTTATATCACAGGGTTAATAACAACAAGTACATTTTTTGGAGGGTACCACACTGTTGGCTTCTAACACAGGGTTAATATTAACAAGCAAATCTTTTGGAAGGTTCTGTGATGATTTCATTGATTGGAACACAATTTTTAAACCTGTTGTTCCAATATCTAGGTGTTGAAATTGATAAAGGAACGGCAGCTCATTAAAATGGAGGAGGCAAACCACCGTTGTAATGCTTTTCTCAATTGTAGTTTAATTCGGTGGAAAAAAATACTATGGAGGGAGCATGAATAGTTTCTAGCAAAGCAAATCTTCAAATACTTTTATATTTAAGTTGCAAAAAATTTTAGTTTAAAAACACATATATTATTTGGTGTTCAGATTGGTTAGCAACAGGGGTTTACTCGTAATTTTTCCAGTACCGGAACGCTGCCGGAACTGAACAAAAATACTCCGCAGGAAAATTTTGAAATTTTCACTTCTAAAACTCCTATTTTACGTATCTTTGCCGAGTTTAAGGGTGCAGATGATATACTTACTTTTGTAAGAAAAGTACACATATATATGTGACTATTTTTGTACTTGCAAATTTTAGAGGCACATAATATTTTAAGCAACAACTTGGCAAAATGTCTCTTATTTAGTCAATCAAATTTATCAGAAATTTTAATCCTCGGTAAAAGACTGTAAACTTAAACAAATTTTACGTATTATGGCAAGAAATTACTTTTCTTTTATTATAGCAAGAAATAACTTTTCTTATGCAAGAACAATTAAATGCAAGCAAGATTATCACAAGAACACAACACACAAACACAGGCGCTAAATTGCTGTGTGGCCGGTGTTCAGGTATCTACGTTTAAATATTTTCCTCTTTCGGGGCGCCTTTCGACCTTGTATTTGTTTGTGACGGCGTTTGTCAGTGTACACCATTGTTAGTTTGTATTCCATGTTGTGCTCTCTTTTGGGTTATTTATTTTTTAATTAATCGTGAAGTGAAATGAATTATCCGATAAGTATTAATCACTAAATGTGGTCCAAACTATATCATCTTTGGTCTTATTTTGATTACAATAATCTCATCGATATATGTTATAAACTTTTTCATGCCGAAAAAGTTAATAATAGAAAAGTTTAAGTAACGCTGGTTTTTAAACTTTTCGGGCTCCTCGACTCTGAATCATCGGTCTCTTAGGCGGGTTTCACACCAAAGCCAGGCCGGGCGAAAATCGCTTGAAGACTGATTACACAGTATTTCAATGGGCGCTTTCAAATAGGACGCCGGGCTCGACTGAGCGATTTTGAGCAGTCCTGCCTCCCGCTACTTTAAGCGGTTTCTGCCTGCGTTTTTCAGTCTAGCTCGGTGTCCCTACCAGTGTCACAGCCGTTTGTAGCGTTCACCGAACATCAAAGGTGTGCCGCGAAGCTGGCAAAAAAGGTGTCTCGTGCTCCCATTTCGATTCCGAGCTGAGGGACAATGTGGGATACTTTACTGTAGTTGGCTCGCATAGTCGCAACGCACTGTAGTATGGGGATATCTTGAGGTTTTTCGATTGGCGGACGTAAAATTCTGAACCGAGTGTTGAATGAGTATGATTGAGGGAGTGGATGGTCCAGTGCAACGTTAAAACAAACTTTAAAAAATTTAATAAAAAGCAGTACTGGAACGGCGTTCCCCTGGTTGGCAATGGACTAGTAAAAATATCAATAAATGTGTAAAAACTTGTAATAAATACAACTTACCAAGAAAATACTTTTGGCATTCCAAAGCTGTTTCTAAATTACCAAGTGCTAAGTGGGCGAGGCCGAGATTGCAATACGCTCGACCCATGTTCATTTTGTCCTGTAAATCTTTAGCCAATGCTAAGTCTTGATCGTAATATCTGACAGCTTCACGAAAATTTCCAAGGCAATAGTGAGCATATCCTAGGAAATGACAAGCTTTGGCTTCACCTTCTACATCATGGAGTTCCTTAAATAAGAAATACAACTTACATTATTTGTAAACCTTAAATCAGATTAACATATTTCAATAAATAAGGTATCATGAAATTTGTCCAGGACTTCTGTGTATCAAAGGACACATGAAGCCCCGAAAAATCAATATGCAAATACAGTAGAGTTCCGCTATTCCGAACTAATTGGGACCGAACACTGTTCGGTTTAGCGGGAATTCAGAATAGGCGGATTTCATGAATAATATGAACGTATTGACTTGTTAAGGCGTAAATTAAGTGTGAGGACATCTGCTAGTGTCTGTTCTATACAGCGTTGATCGGCTCGGAGGAATGCGAGGAGGAGGTGAACGTTCTAACTGAACTCATATCACACATAGACGCGGCAAATTATTTTTACCTCGCCTTAGTGTTTTCCATCCGTAGCGTTGTGAACGAAGGGAAGGGATAGGTTGTTCGAACTGTCCGATTTGTCATCCCGCAGTCTGTCCGTTAGTACCGCATTGTCTTGAAAAAAGATTGAGAAAAAATAAAATTCGTTTGAGATAACAAAAACGGAGAAGCAATACGGATGAACGCAACTGGCAGGTGGCAACAACACTACTATTTAGTGCCTAGCTGTTGTATCTAATCCTTCCTTCTTTCATAAGGACCCGGTAACCTTTTCACCGGATGCTTGTTGAGGTAATTTCCTTCCCTCAAAAAGGATAGAAAACGTGAAGGAAACAAAACCAGCTTTCATTCCAATTTGGTTTCAGGCATTTTCATCAAGCTTAGGCTCTATGTATGTCTCTATTTAACTTATTTGTATAACAATAAATGTACGTTTTTTTACGAACGTCTTTTTCATTTCTCCTGTTTTTATATTTTTTTAAATCGGTATTTTGTCTGAACTCTGTTCGGAATAGTTGGATTTTCGGAATAGCGAGTTTCGGAATAGCGGGACTCTACTGTAACAGAAACATCGGTGTGTATAATGACAGCTGTTGGAATTCGTAGGATAAGGAAAATGGTAATCTTATGTGAAAATACTGAAATTATGACCCAAGGGTTGTAATCTATAACACGAATAACTAAAAAACACCTAAAGAAAATTGGCTTTGTCGAAAATTAAACTCACCTGAGATAACATTAGGTAATTTTCATAATATGGAACAGCTTGTCCAAACTCTGTTCTTGAACTTAAACAATTTCCAAGGTTAAGGAGTGCACAAGCCTCACCAGCCGTATCTTTGAGTTCCCTTGCAATGTTTAGATGGGCTCTGTAATGTAGCAGTGCCATTTCATGTGCTCCCAATGCTTGGTAAGCGACTGCTAGATTCCCATGGGTCGACGCTTCAGAGCTTCTGTCCTTCACTTCTTTTGAGATTGTCAACTCCTGCTTATGATATTTTATTGCCTGGACATAAGTAATTTGCCACTTCAAATAAAATTTTATTTAATTCAGTTTAACATGTAACTCTCCAGTATGAAAATATTGTTAAATAATTTATGTCATTGTTTATACTGTTTGATGTTATACAAAACATAACATTCCTGAATAAGTTTATTGCATAACTTAAATAATATTTGCTTTATAATAAAATATCTTCAGACAATTTTGAGTAAAGTAAAACTTATAATACGTAAGACATAAGAAACCACCAGGTCGTCCAAGCACATCTGATGAAGTCGTTGAGCAAGTGAGACAAAGTTTTGTCAACAGCACTACGAAATCGACCCGGCGTGCATCTCGCGAGCTGCAAGTCCCACATACGACTGTTTGGCGAGTGTTGAAAAAACGTTTGCATTTAAAACCGTATAAATTTATGATTTTACAAGCAATAAAAGACATTGATAGATTGTCCGTAAGAACTTCTTTGCGGATGCGTTAAATCGAGTGGATGAGGTGGACATTTCTTAGACAACATAATCTTTTCTGACGAGTCGACTTTTCACTTAAGGTTAACACATATAACTGGTATTGCTAATAATAGTGTCATTTTAAACTTTCAAAAGAAAAACATCAGCTGCTGCACTCAGTTTTTTTATTGCAACTACAGAAAATACTAAAGTAGAAATTTTAAATTAGTAAAACAACTATTGTTTTTTTAACTAACCCCTTCAACGTGGTTGACCGTGCAGTGCTCATAAGATTTTACACAATATATATAGGGTCTGCCAAACCCCTGCTTGTTTGACAATAGTTCCTCAGCTAATGCTCTTTACCAGCAATATTTGGGACTATTTCAAAATATGTTTATCATTACTAATGGTCTGCCAAACCCCTGAATGCTCGACAATAGTTCCTCAGCTAATGTTCTTTACCAGCAATATTTGGGACTATTTCAAAATATGTTTATCATTACTAATGGTCTGCCAAACCCCTGCTTGCTCGACAATAGTCCCTCAGCTATTGACTGAAGTGACATGGCGACCCGCGACTAGAATCTCGAGTCGAGGGAGAGCAAGGGGTGGATTTCTTCTGGGTTTCAGATTTGGGTTAAAAGACTTTATAAAATTTATTGATGTGGGGGAATATGATCTAGTACAGGTAAATATGCAAGAAAAGCAGTTTATTGTAGTACCGGTTTATCTGGGGGGTGGAAGTCAGTTGGAATGGGAGAAAGATTTTTTAAGCCTTAGGAGCTTGTTAGAAAGTGTTACAGAGCAAAAAAATATAGTTCTGATGGGTGATTTTAATGGTAGAATAGGAGATCAGCAATGCATACCTGAAGAGTTCATATTAGATAGTATTGTAAGTAGGCAAAGATGTTCAAAGGATAGAGTTTTAAACAATAAAGGGGGAAAAATATTGGATGCATGTGACAATTTTAATTTAATAATATTGAATGGGAGAACAATGGGGGATATGTGTGGGGACTGTACTTATATAGGTGGGATGGGCTCTTCTGTGATAGATTTCTGTTGTGTCTCTCCTGAGGCGTTAAGTATTGTGAAGGACTTTAAGGTCTTAATGCAAAATTTCTCAGACCATATGCCAATAGAACTACAGCTTTGTATTGGGGACGGGGTTGAAGAGTTAGATGTTCTACCACTATTACCGAAATTAAAGTGGGAAAAAATTAACGAACTAGTTTTTAAAGATAAATTACGCACAATTTGTTTGCAAGAAATTAGGGTGGTTGAGAATGTAGATGATGAAAATAAAATAATATGTCAAATGGTTTATAATGCTGCAGATGATAACGTAATGAAGGTGAATGGTCGGAGGGTGGAAAAGAGACAGCCTTGGTTTGACAATGAATGCCGAAATGCTAGAGATAAAGTGTTTAAATTGCTTAAACTGTTTAGAAGGTAACAGGTAGATTTTGTGAAACTAGATTACATTGAAGCCAATAAGCAATATAAAGTGTTATGTAAGCAGAAGCATCTGAACCATGCTCACAGTCTGACCAGTGGTTTTAAAAATGTTAAAGATTCTAAAGGATTTTGGGAACTAGTTAATGCATTTAAGTATAAAAGGTTTACTTGTTCATTTTCGCTTAAACCATCAGTATGGGTAAATTATTTTTCGGGTTTACTTAATAAAAGAGGGTGTTCGGGTCCAACAGCTTATGCAATCCCATATGTGGAAAACTCTTATTTAGATAGTGTAATTGTGATGGGAGAGTTGCGAGCTGTATTAGGAAAATCAAAAAACAATAAGGCGCCAGGCTTAGACAGAAATCCCTTTGAATTTTACAAACAGGCACCAGAAGAATTTCTACAATTAGTTTTGCGATTCTTCAATTATATATTTGAGAGAGGAACGGTTCCTGAGTCTTTCAGAAAGTCTATTATATTCCCATTACATAAGAAAGGTAGTCCAGAAGTAGTAAATAATTATAGAGGTATTTCTTCTTGGATACCATCTCAAAGATGTTTACAGGAATATTACTACATCGATTAGAAAACTGGGTAAAATATTATAAAATATTAAATGAGTATCAGGCAGGATTTCGTAAGGGGTACTCAACGGTGGACAATATATATAATTTGTATAATATTATAAAACTTAAATCAAGAAAGGGGGGTAAGAAAGTGTATTGTTTTTTTGTTGATTTTCAAGCAGCGTTTGACAGCATTGGTAGGGGAGAACTCTTTTACAAGTTGTATAATATGGGATTGTCTTCAAAAATTTTAAATATCCTGAAAGATTTATATGAAGGAAAATCATCGCAAGTTTGATGTAGTGAGGGGGTGACGGAAGAATTTTTTACAACAGCGGGGGTCAGACAAGGGTGTCTTCTCTCTCCTTTGTTGTTCGCATTGTTTGTAAATGATATACATGATGAAGTGGGAGGTGGTTTGTGGTTACGTGATATTAACATTAGGGTACTTTTGTATGCAGATGATTTAGTGATATTGTCAACGGAACCAGTTATGTTGCAAAATATGATTGACAATTTCAAGGCATATTGTGAGAGATGGAATTTGACTGTAAACATGGACAAATCGAAAATAATGGTATTTAGGCAAGGGGGACGTTTAGGAGTTCGGGAAAAATGGAAATACGGTGATGTACCAATTGAAACAGTTAATAAGTATAAATATTTAGGGGTCACTTTTACGCCAAGTTTATGTTTTAAATTGCATGTTAGGGATAGAACCTCAACAGCAAAATATGCCTTGAATACTACCTGGAAGGCGTTTATTGCCAAAAATAATATTCCACTGTCTGCTAAACAGGCCGTATTTGAAGCGGCATGTAAAACAGTTGTTACATATGGAGCTCAGGTCTGGGGTTACAATAACATTACAGAATTAGAAAGCTTTCAGCGTTTTTTCTTAAAGAAGCTCTTTGCTCTCCCTAGTAATACGCCAAATTATATATTATATTTAGAGACAGGGGCTAAGCTCTTACATCTGCAACTTTTGAAATGTAATTTTAAATACATAAGAAGGACATTATATTTACCGGATGACAGGCTACCAAAAAAACTATCGAAGCTGATTTTACGGGAAAAAATTTCATGGGCAAAATTTTGGGGGGAATTGGGAGAAAGTTGTGGCTATGAAGGGGATTTTTTAAAGGTTTTTGAGGATAAGCAGTGGGGACAGACTTTAGGCAGTCTACTTGAGAAATTAGATATGAGGTCCAGGAGCGTTTGGTGCGATCGGGTTAATAGGTCCCAATTTCATAATATTTATAGTAAATTAAATTTATCACTAGGACAAGCAGGATACATAAGTGATAGGTTTTCGAGAGGTATTATCAGCATAATATTTAAAGCAAGGAGCGCCATGTTACCTCTCAATTATAGACCGGACAGGGAGGACAATAAAAGGAAGTGTTCTATGTGTAATTCTAATGAGGAGGAAAATATTGTACATTTTTTGGGCAGATGTCTGATTTTAAGAGAAATTAGGAAAAGTTGTTTTGGAAATAGGGTTCTGGATGTGGAAAGAATAATAAATATTTTAAATGGTGAAAATTGGTCAGGGCTGGTGAATTTTGTACATCGAGCACTTAAGCTTAGGCAGGAATTTATTTTTGAATTTAATTTTTAGCAAATTAATGCCGATATTGTTTTTTGTGGTAATATCCATCGGTAGTAGCTTCTCACCTTATCTCTTTTATATTCACAACCTGCAGTAGTATTTCAAATGTATGGGTTTAAAATGTGTTTTAGTTTGATGTTTTACATTTATTTGTTACTAAAATATTCAGATTTTGTATTATTGTTTTTATTTCGTCAATGTGTATATTTTGTTGTTCATGTAGTTTTGGATCTTTTAACTTTGTAATTTAGTATAATTTAATCTATTAAAGTTGCCTACCTGGCGGACGACCTTTAAATGGTCATGCTATAAAGTGTGATATTATTTTGGTTACTGTAGTTATTAGTTTTGTTTCTTTATATGTATTATTATATTTGGATATTGTTATTTTGTTTCTTTCATTATGTAAATAAGTATTTAATAGTA
>JAGFPH010000913.1:61594-78534 GCA_018207615.1 Philaenus spumarius | reverse complement strand
AAGTGTACTTTTCTCTGTACTAACAATTTATTGCTCGTGACAAAAATTTTGGATTAAACAACACATGAGATTAAAACCCCTAATCAATTTGTCATATTATATTAGGGCACACGTGTTTACTGACATTGCTATCATGTCGCAACATAAGTTTTGGAGAAAAGGAAATAATTGGTAAAAGTACAAGTTATTGTTTCTTATGCAATTTCTATAAAAAAAAAAATAATCATACCAGTTGCAAGAACTAGATTGTGCATTTTATTTTATGAAGTATCAGAACTATACGGCAAATATCCCAAAAGTTGTGGAAACCGAAAGTCATTGATTTTTCTGAAATAGTATGAAATAGTTAAGAAAACTCTAAAGAACATAATAGAATTTTTTATCTAAAATTGTTCGCAAAAACTACAGTACTTTAATCACACTTGCGCTTGTTTTATGAGTTATCAGAATTAAATAGCAATTTGAGTGTAAAAACAATCATGAAACTTGCAGAAATCAGTACAATTAATTCTCGAAATTTTGAATTTATTTGCACTTCTAAAAAAGTTAGGGAAAGTCGCAAACTAACCAATCATAATTAAATTACAAGTGAAAAAACATGGATCAAGACCGGGATTTGAACCTGACATTTACGATTCCATCTTAACGCTCTACCGTCGAGCCTACCTGATCACTCCAGATAATCTCACTTGTATGGTTTTTCTGCAATTATTGAACTAATAGACTAATACCTTGTGTATACGACATTGAAAACAATCTTAATTCTTAATATCTGGAGCGATCAGGGTGGCTCAGACGGTAGAGCGTTACGACGGAATCGTTAAAGTCCCGGGTTCAAATCCCGGTCTTGGTCCAAGTTTTTTCACTTGTAATTTAATTAAATTAACCCTTGCTGAGGAAGTGTGTAAGCGGAAAATTTAAATAATATTAATAATACCAATCATGCTTATTTTATAAATTATTGTAACTAACCGCAATTCGCATATGCAATAACAATTGCTAAAACTTTAATGCACTTGACAAAATTTTGAATTTAAATTACAAAAAGCATGTCCAAAAACATTTGTGATAACGAGGACCAAATTTGGATGTTTCAGTAAAACATTCAATAATAATTGAAGAAAGTATGAAAAATATAAAGAGCGAAATAGTACAAGGAAAAGGAAATTAGTGTTGATTTATTATAAGACGTGAGAGCTACGGTTAATTTTACTTCCATTCTAAAACTGTGAGTCAAATTTGTGGACATTAGGATCGAGCCGCAATTTAATTGTTTTTTTAACTCGATCAACATGTTTATGTTTATTATGTGAAATATTGGAACAATGATGGTTTTACATATGAGACAAAGCTGTCTCAGGTCTGCCTCTGAAGAATGCAGAGTCCAGTTATGTTATCACTTCCTGTGTAATTGTTAAGAGGAGAGTGAATAAGTTTGTTCTGTCATTGAACTGAGAAAGTAAATTAAAGTATATCTTTAAATCTTTCGCAAATTTTTGAAGGAATTTTATTTAACAACATTGGGACTACATATAGTACCTACTTCCTAAAAATACATATTTCAGTTTTATATCCGAGTTTGGTTTTTAATCCTTTCAGAATATTTCATTGTTAAAATAAAAGTAAATTTACAATCAATCTTAAAATTTGACTCCTCAACTCTAATATGGGCTATGAAATAAAAGGGTTATCAAATTTATATACTTCATTGTCTGGATCAGGAATAATATCGTCTGAACTGTTTTCCAAAGAAAACATCAAATAACCTCGTTCCTCTCCTTCAAGTTTCATTTCCGAGTTATTTACAAGTAGGTTTTTTAATTTTTTATAAGAATGGTGTATTATAATATCTTCTACGCTTTCATCGCTATCACTTATATCCGATTCAATTTCATAATCACTACACAAATAGTTACCGACTTCTGAATCACGCAGTATTTCACACTCCATTTTCACTCGGAACATAAACAAAACAATGCCACAAACAGTATTCGACTTTGTAGCAGACGACATTCAACATATGTATCGCTCTAAAATCAGGCTGGAAACCCTCGAAAATTTAATATTTTGTTTCTAAAAGACCAGCTGAATCAATACAAGCAATATCTAGCGAGTTTATGCAAAACTACGACGACAGTAACAGAATAAACATAGTACACGATATGATCCCGTGGCCAAACATGCCATCACGAGTATAGCTCGTGAGACTACCTAAATGGGTTAAGGTACTTAAGATGCAAAATGTACACAAAATAATTTTAGCATTGGCTATATTTTATTTAAGACTTTAGCTAAGAACACTTGCCAAAGCTTTTGCTTATTTTTCTTTCAACCTGACACGGACATTGAGAGAAATTCTTGTACCTCCTACTATAAGGTTTTGTTAGGAATAGTTGCATAAGCAAAGCCTTAGTTTATTATTAGTATTATTAGGAAACAATGTTAAACTTATAATTCCCAAGAAGAAAACCTGAAGTAGAAGCTTTTGCGAAAGATATTGAAGGTCTTCCAAGAGCAGCCTATGTCTGCTCGTCGATAGGCTGCTCTTGGAAGACCTTTGCCTTGAAAGGACACGGTGGCAAGGTGAGCAATTAGATTATATAATCATTCAATACGGTTACATTAAGGTGATAATTTGGAGGTGCAGCCAACTAACATACAGTCCCACTATTCCGAACCCCGCTAATCCGAAAATCAGCCTATCCGAACAGAGTTCAGAAAAAATATAGAGTTTTTCAACATAAAAACAGGAGAAATTAAAAAGACGTTCATGAAAAAAAGTACATTTATTGTTATACAAATAAGTTAAATAGAGACACACATAGAGCCTAAGCTTGATGAAACGCCTGAAACCAAATTCGAATGAAAGCTGGTTTTGTTTCCTTCACGTTTTCCATTCGTTTTGCGGGAAGGAAGTTACCGCAACAAGCATCCGGTGAAAAGGATACCGAGTCCTTCAGAAAGAAGGAAGGATTAGATACAACAGCTATGCACTAGAAGTGTTGTTGTCACCTGCCAGTTGCGTTCATCCGCTTTTTTGCTCCGTTTTCGTTATCTCGAACAAATTTTATGTTTTTCTCGATCTTTTTTCAATACGATAGGGTACTAATGGACAGACTGCGGGATGACAAAACGGACAACCTATCCCTTCCCTTCCGTTTTTAGAAGAAAACAGAATCGTAACGTATAGGAAGGAAAAAAACGGATGGTGTAAACCTACAAGAAGGCGAGGTAAAGAGCATTTGCCGCGTCTACAAGTAATATGAGTTCAGTTAGAGTACACCTCCTCCTCGCTTTCCTCCGAGCCAATCAACACTGAATAGAACTGATACTAGTAGATGTCTCCGCACTTAATTTACGCCTTAACCCTACTAGTGCCCTAGTTATAGCTCAAATTGGCTAGCCGGTTTTTAGTGTTTTGCAAGCATATTTTAAAAAATTTGCCAAAAATAGTAATTCCATCCCAATCCAAAAGTGTTCTATACCTTCTTTGTAGAGAAAAGTTCAAAGAATTCATATATCCAATTAAAAAATTTATTGATGTAAAATTATAAAAGTTATTAGCTCAAGAAACAAAAAATGTTCAGTAACGAAAGGAAAAAGTTCAACTTTATGCCAAAATTGCAATTAGTAAACATTTTATGTAATTTTTTCGTAAGCTTAAAAAAGTTTCGTAATTTAGTTCTAAATAGAACTGTATAAAAACATTTATCAATTTCAAATTTCTTATTTTGAAAAATCCAGTTTTTATGTTCCAAATACACGACTGCTAACAAAACTAGGCCTAGTTTGAAACATAATTTACTAATATATGCTTTGCCCAGAAATGAAATATTATTATAACAAAGTGTAGGAGATAAATCAAAGAAAATTACGGTATACTTGTCTTTTCTTAGTTTACAAAAGTGTTTGAGTTATCTTTATTTGAATAACAAAATGACATCAGTCTAATGAAACTTCGCCGGCGAGATAGGACGGGCAGGAAGGGTCATTTGAATAACGTGGGAACGGGATGCGCTAGACGGTCAGACCAGATATGTACTTTCCACTGCTGTCTAGACGATCAAAAACTGTTTTTTTCTAGTTTACTTCCCACAGTTAGAAAGATCAAACTATTCTCTACAAAATGGTGAAAAGAAATCTGTCAAAACATATGGCAGTGCCTTCCCAATATCGGTTGACAAATGGGCTGTTTCATTGGTTGAAAACTGTTCAATCGCAAGGGTTTACAGAGATCTTCGCCATAAATTGTGTAAAATAGTGACATCTGATTGGAAGGCACTATTAGAAAGATGAATCCAATGGTAGCTTTATAATCTCGATAGAAATACCAGTAAGTGGGCTTGAACGTTAAAGAAGTGGGAAAGAACAGTACAATTGTATGCAAATTCACGCGTTGAAACAGCTGTAACCAGATCTGCACATTTTAAAGGATAATTACATATATAAATATACGTTTTACGAAAAAGTTTTAAATACAAAAACAAAAGTTTAATTGATTGCCTTTCTAACGGTGCCGGTTTTATTACGATTGGATGATTTTAAGTGTATTAAATAACCGAATATGCAAATTTATGCAAATTCTCGCATAGGTTCGAATTGGTTGCATCTTGCCTCTGAGAGAATGTCATTTTGGGCAGTTTGGCACTGTGAGGGTTAACAAGTCAATACATTGATACTATTCATGAAATCCGCCTATTCCGAATTCCCGCTAAACCGAACAGTGTGCGGTCCCAATTAGTTCGGAATAGCGGGACTTTACTGTATATATTACTGAGTTGATAATTCCGATATTTAAAATGCTCTGTCTTGGGACTTAATTAGTTGATTATAATTAGTATTAATAAAATTGAAGAGTTCGATCTTTGTACGTTTAAATAAGTAATTAGACTTTGATTTAGTGTAATGATGTAATATATATTAATGTAGGTAAAATTGTGTTTGGAAAAGATTAATTAATTAAGTAATTAAATAATACCACTGAACCACCATCGATGCTGTAGCCACCTTTAATATGATCTGTAATACCTAATAGTTTCTTATTAAATTACCTGATTGTAATCTCCCGCACATCTTGCTGCGTGTCCTAAACCTGCAAATGCTCTTGCCTCTACTGCACGATCGCCTAGATCTTGTGCTATTCTTAATACATTTTCATGGAAAACTATAGCTTGTACAAAGTTCCTTCTATAATGGTGGGATGAGCCTAAGTTACTATACGCTCTTGCTTCTTCAACCTTAACAAATACAAATGGTATTAACCGATACTATAGAACTAAACAAAATCAACACTACAATTAATTATATGTAAGACCTTTAAATAAATTAACGATGTTATTTTAAATTTATTATTTGAAAATATTATCCTAAAAATATTAACATCATAACATTGGCTGACTCCTGAAATATGTTTCTTTCGCTTTCAAAAAACGTACAGAATGTCATATTGGGACAAAAATCTAATATTTTTCTAGTCATGATCATATTATCAGTATATCATGATTTGTCTTTTAAATGTTGGACTTTAGTAATTACATTGATATACTGTATGTATTAAAATCGAGCATATAATTTCTTACTAACTCATATATGTGATGTGGAAAACTAAATGAGACCATAGTATGTCTCAAAATGTCAAAATTGAGATATTTATGCCACATATTTATAAGGAATTAAATTCCTAACAATTTGGTGTAAAAACCTTCAAAATATATGAAAATTTGGCGAAGTTGTGATAGTTTGAATGTTTGTTACGGGAAAAAGGAGATTTGAGAAAAACACATTTAAACTTTTGATGTTGCTGGAGAACTGAAAAGGTACCAAATGTCGGGTATGGCTAAATTAGTGCAGACAACATTCTTAATGCTGCCAGAACTCGTTTTAATTCCCTAAAATGCCACTAGAAAGCAGTAAGAGCCACATTCTGAGGCTACTTCATTCATGAGAAAAGGGTACCAAATGTTGCTCCAATGCTGTAGTTCCATAACGACATTCGGTCCCTTTTCCCAACAATGACAGACCTTTACAAAAATACATTTGTAACATCAATAATGCTTGTTGGTGGACAAATAACACTAATTTCAGATAAAATAAGAATTTTATGTCAAAAATAAACAAAGAACCAAAAATGGCCGAAATTGACGTATTTCGTTTTTTTGCGTCTCACGCAAAATTTTGTTTCCCGACAAATGGTCCCTTTTAGTTTTCCGCATCACATATTTTGTTTTATTGTCTCCTAATTTAAATACAGGTTTATTCAAAAAGAAATAGACACTTTTTAACGAACATAGAAAAACGGGTTTTATCAACAGAAAAATATTAATAGTACCTTTACAAAAAGGAAATTTAAACATTTTTTTAACAATGTTACAGATTTTCTATATGACCCTCATGGGTTACACGGCAAACATCAATTCGATAGTCAAGTTCTGACCAGACTCTGTTAAGGGTATTGACGTCAACACTCTCTATAGTTCTTCTTATGAGTTGCTTTAATTTCAAGAGGCAATGGGGTAATAAAAACTTAATCTTTAACATAATCCCACAGAAAGAAATCACATTCTGTAAAGTCTGGACTGCGAGGTGGCCGACGCAAGAGTAACACATTGTCGTCAGTTGCACGACCAATCCAGCGACCTGGTAATTGCTCATCGAGGTATTCTCTGACATCATGGTGCCAATGTGGTGGAGCTCCATCTTGAACCAATATGTAATTGTATTCCTCTAGTTGAGGGATAATCCATTCACTCACCATGTCCAAGTAGGATGTACCTCTGATCATACTTTCTTGAAAGAAGAAAGGCCCGTATACCTTTTGTTTTTATATAACACAAAACACATTTATCTTAGGAGAATCCCTCTCATGTTCAACAATTACTCTAGGATTTTGTGTTTCCCAGATACACAGGTTGTGTTTGTTAACCTTTCCACTGATATGAAACGTTGATTCATCCCCAAAGATTAGTCGATCAATGAATCCATCTTCTTCAAAACGTGTCTGGATGTCAACACAGAATGCAAAACGTTCCTCCTTATCGACATCATGTAATGTTTGCAACAGCTTTAGCTTGTAAGGTTTCATCTTTAAAAGTTTTCTCAAAATCCTCCAAACAGATGGATGTAGAATTAAAGTTCTACACTTACCCTGGTTGTTAACTTTTTTCGACTACACAGGATAGAAACTCGAACCTGTTCTTCACGATCTTCTTCCAGTGACGGCCTGCCAGAACTTTTTGATTTGCACAAACAACCTGTATTTTTTAATTTTTTGTGCCAATCATAAATAGACTGCCTACCTGGTGGGTCTTTTTGAAAGCGCGTCCTAAAACGGCGTTGCACTTGATTGAGTAATTGATTGAGTTTTCTCTAGTTCAAGCACACAACAAGCTTTCTCAACGCTATTATTAACCATTTTTAGAGCAACAAAAAGAAGGGTTTTCTAGCAACAATGTTCCAACAATCAGCTGTTAAAGTAAAACGTTAGTCATGACCGGTATAAATTATGCAGTTTCAATATTATTTACTTAAAAAAATTTCTATTTACTTTTGAATAACCCTGTACATCACATCATTACTTCATCATGTTTTTTTATTTCCATTGGATGTCACTACCATTGTTATACTAAAAATAAACTCTAATTTAGTGATTCACATTTGAAACAAATAACATTCCTTAACATTTTAAAATTCACTACTGTATATGTAGAAAAATTGTTTTCTTTTCAATATTACAATATTTTTGATGAAGCTATTATTTATCAGAAGTTTCTATCAGCGGCATATACTCAATACTGAAATAAACCTTAAATTTGTTATTTTTCTATGACATTTACAAAGTAGGCTATATTTATTAGTTAGGGAATTAATGTTATTCTCTTACAGTGAATGATTTTGTAATTGTTGTCGGTGGTTCAAATGACATAGGGACTAGAAACCAGCACATGTTAATGGATGTGCTCAATAAAGCCATTATATCAAAGCCCACTAAAGAATACCGTTGCGAGGCGGCCAATAGGATGGGCGCGTAGCGTTGCCATATCTACTAGCCTCGAACACTCCTGGTATTTACCGATCGAGGCTTGATCGCACAGTTTAAAGAATTATAAATGCGTTTGAGTCAGCCGCAGTCAGTTAGAAGCGCGGGAAGAACGTGACAACGTCCCACTACGACGATTGGATCGTTCAAGGTCTCGATGTACACAAGCCCGTCCCTCAACGGTATTTTTTAGTGGGCTTTGATATAATAGTGTAGTAAATGCTAAGGTAAATTGTAAGTACGATACCATACAGACATGATAAACCTTACTTGAATAATGTAATATATAATATAAACAAAGCTATCTTAAAAAATTTTAAACATAATAATGCTATATTGTTTGAAGTAAATAATCGTATTCTAAGAAGGGGTTATACTCGTCATAGGTTACATTTTACTAAATTAGGTAAAATTAAGTTAACATCGAGATTGGCAGAACTCTTGAAGTATGCTAAACAAGCCACTGCCAGTTTTGAAACAGATTCCCTGCTCCGACTCTGCTCTGGTACAGGGTTCCCTGGTGGATATTGAAGAATTAAATAGTATTGAGACCTCTGAACACAATGTTGGTCTTTAGGACTCGAAAGGTGGCAGTGATGTAGTTCAACACGTCAAGAAGAAGGCAACACCTATTGAAAGATGGTTGATGTCTGAGAAAATCTACGCTGCTGACCCTATACTGTCGACTTCTAATACAACTTTTTTATAAATTCGTCCTCAGAACAAGTGAATACTTGCACGGCAGTCACAGTGGACAGTGGTATTTCAATTAAAGAAGTGAGGAATTTGCATACTAGTAATATTAAACCAAAAAACTCCATAGTATTTTTCCATTTAAATGTACAATCTATAAGGAGGAAATTAACAGAACTAGAGATAATAATGGACGACTCCAAATGTGATTTTATATGTTTAAATGAACACTGGCTTCTAAATGATGAGGTTGAGTTGTACAATCCTAATGACTTTCAACTTGTCTCTAGCTACTGTAGAGCGAATAAGAAGTGCGGAGGAGTTGCTATTTTTGCTAGAAGTAGGCTAAGTTCATTTTGTAAAAAAAATGATGTTGAATATTTATGTATTGAGGGTATTTTTGAATGTGCTGTTATGCATGTCTCCATGTATGATATTATTGTCGTCTCTGTCTATTGTGTACGAAATGCACATTTGGAAATTTTAATTGAAGGTATTGAAGAACTGAAACAGTTGTTTAATAGGTACAGGTAAAGTAATATATTAATAATTTGGAGATATTAACCATGATATTCGAGAGTCAACTAACAGAAATAGGGTTTTCATTGACAGTTTGGCAGCTCTTGATCTTTTTTGCCTTAACCGAGAGCCTACTAGGCACTCTGCCTGTCTGGACAATGTGATCACTAATTTAAGGGTTAATATAGTTAAGCTACATATTTTTTATCCTCATCTCTCTGATCACAAAGGCATTTTTCTAGAAATGCAAACTCAAAGTCAATTCAAGTCTGTCCGGATATTTGAAACTATTTCACTTGGATTGTTGAGCGTTGAAAATATAAATAATCTCAATTGGTCCCCAGGTCTAATAATTGGTATACGCCCTACCTAAAAAATCTAAAAACGCTGGTGTTATTGGCATCTGTCTAAGACAGATTCAGCTTTTAAAATCACATATAATACGCTTAAGAAAAAGTATAGAAAGGAAATTTCTCTCGCTAAAATTAAAGCTAATGATGATTTAATTTTAAAATCTAAAAACAAATGTAGAACTGCTTGGAAAATGATTAGAAAAAACAGTGGGAACAATAAGATTATATCTCACATCCCCATTGCTCTTGATGAGATCAATGCTAGGTTTATTAATCTTGGTAAACATTCAGTCATAACTTCTAATGACGATTTTAAATTTAATCCTAACTCTATGCCTGATGTTGCTGCAGATTCTGTGCCTAGATTTTTTTTGAGAAAAGTAGAGCCAAAGGAAATTCTTAAAATTGTGGGGGGAATGAGTTGGTCCAAAGCTGAGGATTACTATGGCCTCTCTAATTATGTTTTGAAAAACACAGTTGACACTTTCCTTGACCCCTTTTGTAAGGTGTTAAATGTCATGCTAGGGAGGGAACGTTTCCTACTGAATTAAATAAAACTGTAACAATACCAATTTATAAAAAAGGAAAACAATCTGAAGTGTAGAACTATCGCCCAATTTCTTTGGTATCCTGTCTATCAAAAGTTATTGAAGCCATTTTGCAAAGTCAACTGTGTAATCACTTTGAAACACATAATCTTATCAATAAAGCTCAATTTTGTTTTAGGAGTGGTCTAAATACAACTAAAGCAGTTCAAGACATTGTATCTTTTGTCCTTGACTCTTTTGAGAGTAAACTCTATGTTAATGCGACCATGATTGACCTGAGCAAAGCCTTTGATTCCATCAGTCATGAAACTCTTTTAAATAAACTAGAGTACTACATGATAGAGGGTGTAGAATTGAAGTTATTTAAGTCTTATCTCACAAATAGGGAGCAACTGGTATCTGTCAACAATCTAAGATCGGGGTTGATGAAGGTGGAAAATGGGGTCCCCCAGGGTTCTGTACTTGGCCCCTTTTTATTTGTAATTTATATGAATGACCTTCCAGGATCTCTGCCTTACAAATCAGTCCTATATGCAGATGATACAACGTTGATTACAGCCCAACACGTTAAAGCAATGACCAACACTATGTTGGAAAGATCTGTACTCTGGTTTACAAAAAATTCACTTAAGCTCAATGTTAATAAAACAGAGCAACTACTCTTCTCTGTAAGCAATTTACAGAAAAATCTGGACAGTGAACCAGTTAAATTGCAAGGTATACTTCTGGATAGAAGCTTGAATTGGGATCATGACACAAATTATTTGTGTTCCAAACTATCTAGAGTAATATTTTTACTGCAAAAACTCAAAACTTGTTTGGGTAAGAAAATTTTGTTGATGGCATATTATGCATTTTTTAATTCTCATTTAAATTACGGTTTAATATTGTGGGGAAATTCATGCAACGCAAAAAGAGTCTTTCTCTGGCAAAAGAGAGCTTTGCGCACAATGTTGGGACTTGGTAAATTTACTTCTTGTAGAGAACATTTCATTGAGTTGAAAATATTGACCTTGCCTAGTATGTTTATTTTGCAGTGTCTGTTGCATGTCAGGGATAACTTAAGTAGTCTAGATGCTCGTAGCGAAGTCCATTCTTATGACACAAGGAATAGAAACAACATAAATGTTCCACAAGTCAGACTCACAAAATCTCAAGCCCACTTTGGTCAGATTGGAATAAGGTTATTCAATATATTGCCAGATGATGTTAAGCATCTGCCCAGCGAAAAATTCAAAAATGATTTACAGACCTGGCTCAAGGCAAAAGCCTTGTATAGTATAACAGGATTTGACGATTCTATAAGATCCTGGCACGGAGTCTGTTGAAATTATGGCAAATTAGTTATTGGTCTGTTTGTCTAGTGGTGGTTATTGTAATACAATGTGTAAGTTTTCATTGCCTTTTATACCTGTATATGTATATCGTTGTAAGTTTTTAAAATATTGTTTTTATAGTTTTAAGACAATGTCTATTGCAGTTTTAAGATTGTTTAGTAACAGTAAAAATAAATATTAAATATCAAATATCTTAGATAAAAAGAAAAATATGTACACCATTTTTATAAACATAAATTAGTTTGTAATGGAATAATTAATAATTTGTTTTACCAGTACAAATATTTTAGTGACTAAACTACAAGATTAAATGTAACTTATTTAGATATCAAATAAAATTGAAATATTTGTGCATTTTAAGTTAAAACTAGATAAGTTATAATTTTTTTTTATTTACTGAAATTACAGTGCGGTACATGGGCGCCCATATGGTATTTTCTAGGGGGGGGGGGGCTAGACCTGGGTATGGGGCTTAACACGTTCACTGCTAAGGACGCACATGTGAGCTTGACACTAAACCTTATGAGAAGCAGCTGGCGCACGCCAAACCCCCGTATTGGGAGTATTTTCAATACATAATGCATTGCGTTTAAGCCTATATGCTATGGACGCACATGTGCGTCGGCTTTAAAATATTAGTGATTATTACGTAGAAAGGTTCAAAAATAAAAAATTAAGTAATTTCTACTCATTTAGACTATAAATATAAAAAATAAAAGATCAGCTCCTAGCATAGGAAATGCAAAATTTGCGTAGCAGTGAACGTGTTAAGGAGTTCCCTCTCCTCTTTCGGCAAAAGGATTCCAGGGATATTTTTGACCTCCCGAAGAAAACTTTTAAAATTTGGAAAGCCAATTTTGCTGTTCAGGTGAAATATTAACCCACACAGCTTTAAGTCTGTACCTTTACACAGTCAGTGAATACACAAAGACCTATAACACTCCTAGAGGCCGCACCAAGTAGTGACCCAGCAGCTCATGCTTGAACTCTTGTAAAAAATAAAATAAGTATATGTAAAATCAAACGGCACATAACATTTAAAACATATTTTAGTGCTAATCTCTTTAAAGAAAAATACCTGACTTTAATTAATAATATACATATTTTCCTTTCCTTGGGAGCTAGGGGGGTCGTGGCCCCCCCTCTGCCCATAGGTATGGGCGCCCATGGTGCAGTAAGATTGTAAATAGACTAATAGACTCTGCTATTGTTACCTGATTTCCCAGCCTTCTTGCAAGTCTTAAATGTTGTGTATGACAATCGACAGCGCTTTCAAACTCTCCCATAGCTAAATATACAGCTCCTACATTTCCAATCTCTCTAGCTTCTTGTAGTTTGTCACCCATTTGCTTTACTAACTGTACACATTGCTTATGGGATGCTAATGCATTTGGGTAGTCACCTATTGCAGTGTAGACATGACCTGTTCAAACAAATTGTACAGGATTACTCTGTTATATCATTTTAAGCGCTGCCACATTAAATAGCGACAATGATTTTTTTAAACTAGAAAATGCAAAGAATATAGTTTTAATAAGTATTAAAAAAATATTTACTTCACAAATATAAGAAACCATCATTAATAATCTGTTTAAACCAAGGCCGTTGACAGAAAAACTTTAAACTATATTCCCATACTTTAAACCAAAGTATTTTAAAAAGCTGGTACAACAAAACCAATGATGTTTCGATAAAAATCATTTTTGATCTCAATAGAAAACAAACAATGTAAATTAACTAGATTGTACCAAGACCATCAATCTAGATCGATTAGCTTGATCAAAGGTTTTTGAGCCCAGTTATAAACATAACATATGAGTATAATATTTTTTAAAGTATAAACTAGGTATTTTTGGAATTGTTGAAGTTAAATTAGCTGCTATAAATGTGCATTACTATCCTTTTAAGTAATCTGCGGTTTTATCTGAACTAGAATCATTGTTTATTGTTGACGTTTGGTTGTTTGTATGCTTAATAAAGTAACGTGTGATTTTAACCCTACAACTGAAAGTGTTAAAGCTAAAATTGGCCAGCCCGTTTTTAGCGTTTTGCAAGCATATTTTTAAAAATTCGCCAAAAATAGTAAATGAACCCCAATCCAAAAGTGTTCAATAGCTTTTTTGTAGAAGAAACTTTAAAGAATTCAAATATGCCACTAAAAATTCATTTCTTTTGAAATTGTAAAAGTTATTAGCTTAGAAAGCAAAAATTGTTCAGAAACGGAAGGAAAAAAAACAACTTTATGCTTACATAAAAAATAGTAAAACTTTTTTGTAATTTTTTTCAAAATACACAAAAGTTTTATAATTTAGTTCTAAATAGAAATATGTAAAAATATATTTCAATTTCACAATTGTTTAGTTCAAAATGACACTTTGAATGTTTTTACTACATAACATGCAAATCATGACTAATTTCAAAGTGACTAGGCCTATAAATTTTTTACTTCAAACAATGTTTTTTTTATACCAAAAATTCGAGAATGAAATGTAGAATCGAATAGCATTCTACCCAATTTCAAATAACTTTAAATTTTGTAATGAAAAATGAAAAATATCAAATCGGCAGTTAACCTAAAACCTTATATCTAGGCTATCTTATTTCGTCAAATATAGCCACACCTGATATCTAAACACCACTTGAAAGATAAAAGTCTGATGAATCCAATGCTGTGATGATTTTTGTGATAATTGACAACTGTGAGGAGTTGCAGTCCGTTGAAAATGACGAAGTTTTACGTTCTTAACCTCGCGATTTCGCACTGAGAACAGCTGTTTGACATTCTACAATTTTGAAACGATGATTACGTATGTAAATATACGTTTTACGGAAAAGTTTTAAATACAAAAATTAAAGTTTAATCCATTTCCTTTCCAATGGTGCCGGTTTTATTACGATTTTAAGTGGATAATTTTAAGTGAATTAATTAATCGAAAATACAAATGTATGCAAATTCTTGCTAATTGTCGAAATGGCTGCTTTTTGCGCCTGAGAGAATGTCACTTTGGGCAGTCTGGCAATGTGAGGGTTAAAAAGATAGCCATTTCATACTCCCATGTTAATCAGATGGGAAAATAAAGCTTAAATATTTATTGATTTTTATTGAACTAGTGAGTCAGAACAAAAATATATTCAGGCGCCTTTTTTTATTTAGTAATGCCTTTCTGCCAAATTTTATCCTTCTTAGCATTATAGTTTTTAAGATTTAGAGAACTCTACAGAGGACAGTTGGTTATATTAGGAATAGTTTTATGTTATATCTTGAAACATGCTGTTTGTTTCCTATGGCCATATTCGTTTCTTAGTCTATTAGTATTCTAGCATCCTAAAATATAACTTATATAGGCCTATGTTCATTTAATAGCACAAGGGGTCTTTATTCGTCAAAGGCTAGGTTCTTTATTTGTATAAATGTGCAACAAAGTAGTCATGCTCTGTGTTAAGATAGAATGCAGTTACAGTCTCTCTTCTTTTTTTATACCTATTCCCTCCAAAGTTTTCTTAATACATTCCACGTTTTTGATTTGTAATTACTTTTTACCTTTTTGTAGAATGTATAGGTTCTTCCTTTCTTAATCTTTGTTTCGGCTGATAAGAAATTCAAAGAGGCCTAATTATGGATGAATTGTTTGCCTGTTTTGCTAGTTAGTCTTCCATCCATTTAATATTATTAAACATGAGAAAGAACCCATTGGAATCAAATGCGTTTTCCCAATCTATGAAGACATTTTCTCATTTTCTGACCATCATTCACAGTTTCACTATTTAGCTTGGATTATTGCTTTTGATTACACCATAAGGACAATATTTTCGTAGGTTGTGTGTCTGTACAGAAGTTCTTGTTAAATCAAAGTAATTTAACTATTAATTATTAATAGATCTCCACACCGAAGCAAAATTTTGTCCTTCTTGTGATTACAACCACTTACCAAAACTAAATATATCAAAACTAAATCAAGGAACACAACTGTCTATGCCAAGACCAAGTATTGAAGCAGCATGTCATGTTGCCTAAAGTTGTGGTGATGTGTTATTCACACTTCCAGTGGTTATGTACCTCAGCATTGCCTCCTCAAATAACTTAATATCAAACATATACATTTAAAATTTACCTAAACTAGTAAGCGCTGATGCAGCTGCCTGTGTCACTTCATTGCTGGCACCAACTGGTAACGATGTGCCTTAGCATCTCCTCAAATAACTTAATATCAAACATGTACATTTGAAATTTACCTAAACTAGTAAGGGCTGATGCAGCTGCCTGTGTATCTTTACACTTCATTGCTAGCACCAACTGGTAACGATGTGCCTTAGCATCTCCTCAATTAACTTAATATCAAACATATACATTTGAAATTTACCTAAACTAGTAAGCGCTGATGCAGCTGCCTGTGTATCTTTACACTTCATTGCTAGCACCAACTGGTAACGATGTGCAGTTAAAGCTTCTTTGTAGCTGCCATTACTAAAGTAAGCCGATCCCAAATTGCCATGAGCACGACATTCGCCAGCTATATCCCCTAGCGACTTGGCAACTCTCAAATCTTGTTGCATATAACTTATTGCCTGAAAAACATAAAAAATACTTAATATACAGGAAAATCTACTCTAAACATACAGGTTGAAAACCTCTTTATATTGTTTTATCCTTACTACTCTTCAACGCAAGACTTTTATAGCATGACCGACTCCTCGTGCGTTACTTTATTTACAAGTCAGGCCTTAATTTTGCAATACTTTGCTAAAAATGTCATTACTCTGGTTCTATACATCCTAGCAACATAATTTTTTTACTAAATTGTTAACAAATAAATAATAAGAAGCGTTGATAACCACCAAGGTTTTCGCCTTAAAAAAAAAAAAAAAAATTACAATAAACACACAAAACTAAATTTTTGGAATAATTTTTTTTTAATACACTTGTCAAAATTTGGGTTTTTTTTATGGTACTTCAAGGGCTACCAAACAAAACTGAAGTTCTAACAAGTATTACCAAAAAAAGCATTGGGGTGGTATACATTACTGTGTGTTTACTGTAGTTTATTTATTTCTTAACATTTTGGTAAAAAAATTAAGTTGATAGCATGTATATAACCAGAGTAATAAAAACTTTAGCAATAGTTTGCATAAATAGGGTGTGATAGTTTTTATCAAGTCACGTCATATTTTTGCAACAAATTGCTAAACGTTTTATTACTTTGGTTATGTATTGCCTTATCAACATAATTCTTTTACCAATAAATAGTAGTTTTACAAATAACACACACAAAAATAATATCCCAATAGGAAATTTGTTTTACATACATGTAAAAAAAAAACACTAATAAAATCAATATAAAATACTCAAAACACGATTTCAGAAAGTATTCAATAAACTAACCTACATAAAACACATTATAAGTGATCAAATGTAAACAAAAGACCTAGTAAACAAAATGCCAACAATATCACAAAC
>JAGFPH010000913.1:49540-61584 GCA_018207615.1 Philaenus spumarius | reverse complement strand
TCATAGCTACAAGGAAAGAAACCCTCATATCATCATTGCCTTATCCATGCTACAAGGAATGAAAACCTCCTATCATAGCTACAAGGAAAGAATTCCTCATATCATCATTGCCTTATCCATGCTGCAAGGAATGAAAGCCTCCTATTATAGATACAAGGAAAGAAACCCTCATATCTTCATTGCCTTATCCATGCTACAAGGAATGAAGACCTCCTATCATAGCTACAAGGAAAGAAATCCTCTTATCATCATTGCCTTATCTATGCTACAAGGGATAAAAACCTCCTATCATAGCTACAAGGAAAGAAACCCTCATATCATCATCGCCTTTTCCATGCTACAAGGAATAAAAACCTCCTATCAAAGCGACAAGGAAAGAAACCCACATATCATCATTGCCTTATCCATGCTACAAGAAATGAAAACCTCCTATCATAGCTACAACGAAAGAAACCCTCATATCATTGCCTTATCCTTACTACAATTAATAAGCATTTCTTAATATTGTCTCATAGTTGCCATAAGGAATGAAAACCTCCATTCCTTTGGTTTACACTTTAACTAAAAAACTCTCTTTTCCTCAATTTATATATTTTCTTACTATAATAAAATTGAAACTTTAAATTATTTTAAGTTTTCTTCTCTGCATACCGTACTTTCATTTGCCTACCTTGTCTAATTGGTTTAAAGCCCAATAAGCAGACGATAGAGCTGAGAACACTGACCCCCGTAGTTTAAGACTGCAAGTACCAATTCGAAGGGCTGCTTCAAGGACTACAACAGCTGCTGCGTATTGTCCAGCTCCAAGCAACTCTTGGCCCACCACAGAAATAATTACAAAAGGAGATTTATCCAGTTTCATTACCTCCAGTTGGTGAAATGTTGGTTCTAAAGCCGCTAAAAGTGCGAACAAATAGAATTCAGTAATTATATTGTTTTAATAAATCTGTTAAATTAACATTGCACAAGTTATCAAAAAGAACTAGACTAGTTTATTAACTTAGGAACTACCAGACTTGGGATTAACGATTAAAAAAATTAACGATTAAAATTAATCGTTAAATATATCGGTAACTTTTAACTTAATCGTTACTTTTAAAACTGATTAACTTTTAACTCTTAATCGTTAAAATATTGGTTAACGATTAAAACTAACTTCAGTTAATTTGATGGACGCCCAGAGAAAGATTCGTCACAATGGAAATGCCGGCAAGGTGGGTGGGCCTGGCGAGACAACATTCAATATTCCTAAGTTTAGGTTATTTATTGCTTATTGGCCGACCGGAAGGGATGGGGTGTCTAAAGAAAGATAGAACTAACGGTAAAGAGTACCTAAAGGTAACGTAAACAAACAAAACAACAAAACAACTCCGTCAACACGCCCATCAGCGTCATTCAATTAGCCCTCGGGTATACGCTTGGCATTACAGTTGGATAGTTTTGTTAATTTTGTATAAGTTTTTTAGTTGTTTTGCCCTGTTGTAGTGATTCACAATTTAGATTTTATTGAGTGAGTTAGTGATTTTTAAATGTGAGTTAGGTCTAGTGTAGAAGTATTTTAATTTTTTACTTTTTTATTTTAATTTTATTATGTCTATTGTGGCCAGGCATTTCAAACTTTTATGAACAAATAACAAGGGAGGGAAATAGTTTAACATTTAAATGCGTATTGTGTTTACCAAAATTTAAAACAATAAAGGCTTCAGCAACTTCTGCCTTCAATTTAAGAACCAATTAAAGGTAAGTTGTGCTGTAGCCATTTTAGGTTATTGTCTACCGAATTTTTGTCGTCTATTATTGAGATTTGTATTTTATTATAGGGCATACATTCAAGGGCGTTTGCATATATTATTGGGCGTTTCTACCTGCCAACTTTTACGGTTTATCCGTAAGATTTACGGAATCCGTTGATGTTTTACGGTCTTACGGATAGGTACTCGTTATTTTCAGCGGTTATTTTTGTTAAAAGAATATTTAATTTATTTTACATAAAAAAACAAATGTTCTTTATTTATTTATTAAATTTACTCAATTTGAGTTACTATCGACATTATTAAAACTTTTTATTTGGTTTACAACGTCTTTTGCATATTAGACACACGGAATGTGTGAGAACGTGAGAGTGAGAAGTGATACGAAAAAACATCCCTTTTTATAATGCGCATGCGCTAAGAGCAGTGATGTATCATAGAATGATACGCACTACGCACGCAGTAAGCACAAAAGTATTCATTGGTAAGCATAATAAGACATTATTTGGTCAAGACCGTCTCCATTCTGCAGAGACGTCTTGATTCTAAGTTTTGCTTTGGCGTAATTATTTTAGTATAATAATTCTATTTGTTTTAGTTCGGGTAAAATCTTTTGAACATTTTTGGGATTAAAAGTTATCCGTGATTTATGTTTTCTGTGGGAGTCCCGACGAAGTGCCTTTGTTTTACTTGTTATTCATTCCCGCTAATAGCGACATTTAATTTCCACTTTTTCCGAATTTTAAATGACGCGAAGTGTCATTTAAATAACCTTTTCGCGGACCTAGCGGTTGTAATTAAAATTAAAATTTAATTTTAACGCTGGTATTTGATAGAAATAAGAACAAATTATTGTTCTCGGGAGTAGCCTATTGGGTTTTTCGCGGACATACGCTAAATAAATACGCTATATTAAATTGCTTTCTATGAAATTAGAGCTAATAATATTCGGACTTCGTATTCTTTTTTTCTGACATTTGTCATTGTATTTAAAATAATATTTCAATAATTTTAAGTTCATACAATTTTTATAAATTAGCCTATTGTATTCGGGCATCGACTTTTTCGCGGACATAAGCTGTTGTATATTAAATTGCGTTTTAATACCGCCGTTTTATAAAATTTGCGTTAATAATATTCGGACGTCGCGTATTCTTTTGCGTACATTAGTCATTGTAATAGTTTTTCAATAATGATAGTTCATAAAATTGGCACAGATTCTATTCGGGCATCGATTTTTCGGGGACATACACTGTTGTATATTAAATTGCGTTTTAATATACGGACATCGTATTCTTTTTTTGACTTTCGTCATTTTATTTTAAATAATATTTCAACAACGATAGTTCATAAAATTGGCACAAATTGTATTCGGGCATCTGTTTCAATCCTTTGTGCCTAATTCTTAAATCTATCTAACTTTTTAAGATTATTTATTTAGGACATTGCCACTTTAGAAATTACAACGTCATTGGTCCAGCAGCATGTCGAAATGATTCAATATTCATAGACATAGACTAAACAGCTTTCTTTTTATCCAATTGTAAAAATAATCATAATAGGCCTATGTAGCCTAGATTTTTTTGGCTCACACAAATAGTTTTTAGCAAACAAATTATATATTTTAATAAATATGCATATAAAGTTAACTGACATTTTTAATACTCCCATGATAAACATTCCCATATTATTTATAATTTCTTACAACAAGACATGGATATTAACTGCTGCATGACCATTCAAAAAAGAGCAATAGGCTATTCTATTTTGGATCTTATTAAACTTCGTTTCATTCAGTTTATACTTTTTGTAGCCTAACTTTTAAATGTAAGATTTTTACAGTAAACTAACAACAAATTAATGTTCCACCGTAGCAATTTAACCAAAGAAGCAAGAAGTCCTAAGTTCTTAGTTGACCTTATTTCTTAAAATTGAACTTTTATAGGGGACTACTACTCACAAAAATTATATCGCCTATATGTGGCTTTATTTACTTTCTATATTCAATTGTACTAATAATGTTCATGAATAGGGATCTGGTTATGAAATGTGTAATTAATTTACTAGCCTATTTAAAATGATATTGCCAACCAATAAGACAACCCAAGAACATTTTTTTATACATAGAGGAAAGTTGGTTTGTGTAGTTAGTTATGGGTTATTTGAAAAATGTTTCTTTTTTGTCTGTATTAAGTTCTTTCAGATGGGTTTTTAAAAATAGTATAGTGTGTATACATTTGAAAATAATATTTTATTCATATTCATTTATTTGAAAAGCAGCTAGAATAATATTAAGTTTGTATACATTTTATTCTAGCCTTTGTGTATCACTCTAAAACTTAATAAAATTTTAATTAATGCATGTTTTTAAAAAGGTTAGTTGAATTGACATAATTATTGCCGAAAGAGTTATTCCATTAAATGAAATTACTACTTCTTAAGTGATCCTAATTTTTAGTTGAGCCATTTTAATACTAACTGTCTCTGAATTAATCTGATAGGTTATAATGACTAAATCAGGGTTGTGTCTTATAAAAGGGTCAAAATTACTTGCCCATAGTTTTTACTGATTCTGATTTTTCAAAGTTGGCAGGTATACGTTTGCAAGCATATTTTCAAAAATTCGCCAAATATAGTAATTATATACCAATTTGAAAGTGTTCCATAGCTTTTTTGTACAGAAAGGTTCAAAGAATTCATATATGCAAGTAAAAAATTGATAGATGTAAATTTTACAAAGTTATTAGCTCAAGAAACAAAAAATGTTTAGTAATGAAAGGAAAAGGTTCAACTTTATTTAGAACTACATAAAAAGTAGTAAACATTTTTTGTATTTTTTTTCAAAACGTACAGAAATTTTGTATAATTTAGTTCTAAAAGAAACTGTATAAAAAATATGTATCAATTTAAAATTTCTTATTTTGAAAACGACAGTTTTTATGTTCCTACTAAAAAACTAAGATTAGTTTGAATAGTAATTTAAATTTAGGAATATATTCTTTGCTCAAAAATGAAAAAATATTATTATAAGAAAGTATAGAGAATAAATCAAAGAATTGAACCGTATACTTGTAAATTATTATTTCACAAAAGTATTTTAATTAGCTTTACTTGAATCACAAAATGAGATCAATCAAATTAAACGTCGCGCGTGCGTAGGCCTATTAATAAACCTTATGTCGTGCCGTATTTTAACTTTTAACTTTAATCAGTTAATTTTTTTTAACTTTAACTTTAATCAGTTAATTTTTTCAGGCATTAACTTTAACTTTAATCAGTTATTTTTTTATGGCATTAACTTTAACTTTAATCAGTTAAATATTTTGGTTAACTTTCCCAAGTCTGGGAACTACATGTATATAGGTCAATTTTAAGACAAGTATGTTGCATAAAAGTAAATTAATTTAATCATTCCAATTTTTAGCTGATAAAGATGTAGAAGTCTGAAATGTAAAGATAGGTTGATAGAGAAATACATTTTTAAAACAGTTTTTTTACTTTCATATCCAAGAAAGAAAATCAACCATTGTAATCACTGTAGAATCAAACGTGAAACCACATGGACTCTGTCCAAGTAAGACCTAACTGACTGTAGCTGATGAAGTTGGGTTATTATGCATTTCTTTCATTATCAAAACATCATAAGCGAAATTGAATATTTAAAGGTGATAATATAATGTGTTAAATATGAACACTACAAATTTAAATGACAACCCGTTTTTATTTTAGCTTTAACCTAATACAGTCTTAGACAAATAACATTCCTCATTACAACTCACTTGTTAAATTTCTCTTAATAAAATGACATTTTATAAACCACATATCAGTGTTTTCAAACATTTTTTTAGAAAACCGATAGCATCCATCATTAATCCTGTTGTTCTCTCGAAAAAATCTTCTCTAGTGTATAAATCAAACTCAATAAAAAAAAAAGATAAGACAATCTCAAAACTTGCATGAAATGATGTAAATTTGCTTATTATTAAAATGCATACCTCTCAACGGAGACTTCATAGAAGCCTCAACCAAGCCAGCTAGAAGTTGCATGGATTTCGGTTCTTGAGCCAAACCCGAACTGAAGGCAGCTAACGCATCTCCGTGTTTACCCAGGCATTGTAATGCTACCCCTTGCCTGTAATACGCCTGTAAACATCAAACACATTATAGCTATTCTTATATCTACAATCACAAATAATGATTGTTAGCGCCCTTGCAAAACAAATAACCAGGCTAAACTTTTATCATGATGATGCGGTTTACTGAGAGTAGTGATGTTAAGTCCGCCTTTTATAGAAATTGAAATCCACTTTCTACAGAGTGAAAAATCAAAACAGAATGTTCCAAAAATGCATAACGTATGTTTTGTTTATTTAACTATGGGTCAAAGTCACAAAATAGGACAATTTTAGTCCCTTTATAAAAGAAATTTAAAAAAAATATATTTTATGACAAAAATAAATTTTTATATTTCTGAAACACTTTTTTCCTTCTCACTAAATCAACTTGCTTAGTAAAAAATTACTATTTTTAGCGACTAAAATATGTTTCCTTTCTGAGAAATACAAATAGCTCACTGTCCTTGACCAGCTATTTTAATATTGAATAACAAATAAAAAACAAAGAGATCGATAATAACGGCAAAAACGGCATAGAATAAACGTTTAGGTTATGTGATGATTATTACATATTCGAGCAGAGGACAAGATAACTATGTTTTTTTTCAACACTTGTCTATAAAACGGCTGACTAAAGACTGCCTAAAGTATAAACGCTTCCTTTACGTTATCGATCGCGATAGAATTGGTGCGAACAGTAGTCTGTTGGAAGTTTATTAGTGAACCTTGTGCTGGCTTAGTTGAAATAGTTTCAATTTGTTAAATTCTTCGAAAAAATCACTTAAATTTAAGGTAAGTAATAATAGTACCTTAACTGCATGACAAAACGGTCACGTAAATAGTTTAAGTGTATATTAAAATATTGCAGTAACCAACATGCCTAGTTAGTTGTGCATTGGTTGTCTTTATCCTAAACTCAATAAGAAAAACCTATGTTACCTATTAATGCTAATTCACTGAGGTTTACTTGAAAATTACAAAGTGGTCTCGTACAAATCAGTAGCATGACCGCCGTGGTATTACGAGACCATTTTGTTTATTTACCACTTTTAGTAATTATATCCTTTGTTCATGTTTTATCTGGAATTATTAAAGATTTTGTTATTAGAGATGGTGCTGTTATACATATTAATTCAAGAAGTTACTTTCCTTTGTTTTTAATATTACATTATTATAGCCAATCAGTACCGTACTTTATGATTTTTCGCTTGCTTTGTTTATTTCGACATTAAATACCCCAACCATTGTTTCTTTTAGTTATCAAAATGACTATTTTACTTGTCTTCCAGCATTTTGTAATCACAAATTAAATCATTATCAAAACTGCCCCGATCGCTACCGCATGGTTACAATTGCTACAACGCGGTCACGATCGTTACCATCCTGTCATGGACAACACAAATCGGTCACACATACGAAATTGGCAATATATATGTTTGATTCAAAATCTGATTGTATAATTTCTACACAGAATTATTAACTGAATGTTATTGGGTATATAGATATTATTGATTATATTTTTAAGCTAACCTCAAAGTAATATTTTGCCGTTTTAGCAAGCGTGACCGGTTTGTATCCATTGATGCTTTGGTACACTAAAAGTCCATTAAAAAAATAGAAATTCATAAAATTCAGCTAAGTTACATATGAGATAAGGTTCCTGAAAATGTTATTTACCTAATATGCTATATATTTATATAAAATCAAATAGGCCTACTTAATTTTAAATTTTTTACTTTTTGAAATTTTGTCACATTTTGTGACTTTGACCCCTAAATAAATATTTTTGTTTTCTGAAAATATAACAAAAAATTGATTAAAAATGATGTAGTTGAAATCTATTGAGTACAATTTTATTGGTTTAAATTTTAGATTCAAAATTATTAATAATAATGATTAAAATGTTCACTTCAGAAATACTCTGTCGATGAAAATAAGTTCTTTTTGAATTTTTTCAAAAATACAGAATTTTAATTCCCTTTCTACGATTCTAATGTTTTCCTTGTAATCAGACCCAAATATATTACTATTTTCTCAGTAATACTCGAAGCCACAAAACACTACAAAGAAATTCTAAAATGTTTTTCATCCATGGCACTTGACTCTTTCTATAGATAGAGGATCTCAAATTCTACTAAATTCTCTTTGTTCCAAATTTCTGTCTTACTATAACCCAGCTATTAAAACAATCAGATGTTTTGTGAACACCCTGTATACTTGAGATTTGTAATAACTAGACCTTTGGCTGATAAATTACATCATTAAAACGGGATGTACAAGATTATTTATTTGTATTGAATTGTTTTTTACATTTTTTAACCCTTTTAACCCCGGACCAAAAAATTGGAATTCCAAAATGTGTACAAACACATCACTACCATAAAAATGTTGAAAAGTACCAGAGCCTTAAGAGGCTTTTTACAGAGATTTGGTAAACAATTCATAACTTTGTTAACCCTACATATGGCAGTGCTATAGCGAAAATTGAAAAGCCGGTTTTTAGTGTTTTGCAAGCATTTTTTTTAAATTCTAAAAAAATAGTAAATGAACCACAATCCAAAAGTGTTCCATAGCTTTTTTGTAGAAAAAACTTCAAAGAATTCAAATATGCCACTAAAAATTAGTTTCTTTTAAAATTGAAAGTTATTACCTTAGAAAGCAAAAAATGTTCAGTAACGAAAGGAAAAAGTTCAACTTTAGGCCTAAATAACAAGTAGTAAACATTTTTTGTAATTTTTTCGTAAGCGTAAAAAAGTTTTGTAAATTTGTTCTAAATAGAACTGTATAAAAACATTTATCAATTTCAAATTTCTTATTTTGAAAAAACCAGTTTTTATGTTCCAAATACACAACTGCTTACAAAACTAGCCTAGATTGAAATGTAATTTACTAATGTATGCTTTGCCCAGAAATGAAATATTATTATAACGAAGAGTAGAGGATAAATCAAAGAAAAGAACGGTATACTTGTCTTTCCATAGTCCACAAAAATGTTTGAGTTATCTTTATTTGAATAAAAAAATAACATCAATGTAATGAAAAGTCGTCGGTTGCAGGAGGGTCATATGAATAACGTGGGAACCCAAGCGCTAGACGGTCTTACCAGCCTGCCCTAATTATGTACTTTGCACTGCTGTCTGGACAAACAAAAACCTGGTTTATTCTAGTTTAATTCCCACCGTTAGAAAGGTTATACTGTAAAAAATGGTGTAAAGAAATCTGTCAAAACATGTGATATAGTGGGCGTTATCTAGGTTGACAAATAGGCTGTTTAATTGGTTGAAAAACTGTCCAATCGCAAGGTTTACAGAAACCGTCGTCAAAAATCGGTTAAAATAGTGACATCTGATTGGAAGGTACTATTAGAAAGATAAAATCTTGACGAATCCAATGGTATTTTTATAATTTCGATAGAAATACTTCTGTAGATGGTCTTGGACATGTAAGAAGTGGGAAATAACAGTACAATTGTATGCATATTCGCGCACGGAAACAGCTGTAACCCGATCTGCATATTTTAAAATGATGATTACGTATGTAAATATACGTTTTACGAAAAAGTTTTAAATACAAAAATTAAAGTTTAGTTGATTAGCTTTTCAACGGTGCCGGTTTTATTACGATTGGATGATTTTAAGTGATTGTTGCGTTCTACGCCCGAAAGAACGTCCCAAAGGGCAGTCTGCCATTTACAGGGTTAATATGTGTGCTAGTGTTATGACTGAGGTCTTAAAATGTTAGGAATAAAATGTATTACCCAATACACAAGTTTTTATAATTATTTAAAAAAATTTAACCCACACCTCGTAAATAATAATAATAATAAATAAAATAAAAACGTTTTTTGGGAGCCTTTACAAAAAAAGGAAGACAAATTTACCCGTGGGAAGGTATGTCATTCCATTCTAAGTATATTTTTCTGTATATAAAATAAAAGTGTCTTTCTAAATCAAGTATCAAACTTTTAATAACCTTTTTATTAATTTTAGGCTGCATGTAAAAAAACATGTAAAATGAGATATAGCTTACCAAATAAATAACTCAGGAAAAATTAAGTAGGCCTACTCACCAATTTTATATTGTGGTATTCACTTATATAAATTTATCTTTTGATAACAACACAGAAATATTTGTATTTCCACTTATATTTATAGAAAAAGTTTACTTTTTAAAAATGACTAGGCTTAGGCCTTATTACAGACATTCTTCAATAATCATTCTGGGTGACATCCTTCCTTAGATAAATAGATACATGTTAAACGTGCGCTGATAGCGCCATATTTTCAACATCGCTTTATTGGGTAAATGGAACTACCGTGGGCCATATTATACGAGCGAATCCACGTTAACCGAGCGCTTCCAGCACCGTGGTCTGACTTGTTAACAACGCGGCGCTATGAACGCTGAACCCGGTTATACTGAGCGCTATCAACATTAGCAGCGCAGTGACCAGAGAGGTCAGAAAGATTTAATTTTTCCTGGTTCTAGTGGTTATTGTTTATTTCAAAGTCATTATTGTGTACGGTACTTCAAAATGACAAAATGTTTTACACCAACTTGGCGCTATCAGTGCTCGTATAACATTGTCCTTATACCTAATGCAAGCAGTTCTAAATCTTTTTCACACACTAAAACCAAAACTCACAATAAAATAAACACGAGGAAAGATAACCTTGTTAGACAACACCACAGGAATAAACACGAGTAAGCTACTGCATTGACAGTGACAAACAGCTGAGCGTGCACAGTGCTGTCAAACAACTCCATAGAGTAAGCAATGTTTCTAGTTTGTTAAAATATGTTTAGCAAACATGAAAATATTTAAAATTGTTAATAATTCAATCGAAATAATATATACTTCATAATACAATCGCTGCTAGTTGTGAAATATTTATTTATACATGATTAAAAACACTAAAACATATAACGTCGCCTGGGGTTTCTTGTACAATCTATGGCGACGATATACTGTCGCCCTGGGGTTTTTCGCTTAATTCATTGGCGACGATATATCGTTGCCTGGGGGTTCAAAGGGTTAAAACGATTGTATATAATCGTATGTATTTTTACTGTATTTCTAACTAAGTGGAATTATAGCTCCTATAAATGAGTCCTCTAAATAAATACTATCTACAATAATTTTAGTATGCAAGCGGAATGTGACTATAATCTTTACCTTAGGCCATTTAGGATTAAGTTCTCGTGCTCTTGTTGCATCTTGTAATGCCTGTGTGAACTGCCCCATCTTAACAAGAGCTGCAGATCTATTAGAATAGAGTATATGATTCGTAGGATCAAGTTGAAGAGCATCAGAATATAAAGCCACTGCTTTAGAATAATCTCCACCCTGACAAGCTGAGTTAGATTGCCGTACTTTCTCCAAAAACAGTGCCTTGCTAGCAGCAGGCAACTCTGAAGTTCCCTCTGGCTCCACCTACAGAGAAACAAACAGTAAAATAGTTTAACAGCTATAATGATTTGTTTGATGATGTCCAATAGTTATAACTTGTAAGTCAACCGTAACCAGGGGGGGGGTTAGGGGGTCAAAACCCCACCACTTCCCAAAATCCCAAAATTTTGTAGTAAAAATTAATTAAAAAAGTACAAATTAAATTATAAAATAGACAACACAACAGAGGATAAAGCAACATATTTGTCATCATTGTGCATTGCATGCATACTGATATTTAGATTTACTTGATTAAACTACAACGTACAATACACATGGATGCAGTAGGTTACAGCTTTACTCTCTTGTGAGCTTGATCTGATCTATTAAATAAAAAAACTATGAAGGTTCAACAAAAATACTTTACTCTAACAAAACACGCAATGCATTGTATATTGAAAATACTCCCAATACGGGGGTTGGCGTGCGAAGCATGCAATGCTCTGTGTATTGAAAACTCTCCCTACACGAGGGTTGGCGTGCGAAGCACGCAATGCATTGTGTATTGAAAATACTACCAATACAAGGGTTGGCGTGCGAAACACGCAATGCATTGCGTATTGAAAATACTCCCAATACGAGGGTTGGCGTGCAATGCACTGTGCGTCGGCCGCTTCTCATAGCGTTCAATGTCAAGCTCACATGTGTGTCGTCAGCAGTGAACGTGTTAAAAGGGCTTATTAAATCCAAATCTCTGGTAGTGACCTGACCCCCCCCCCCCCCCCCCCC
>JAGFPH010000913.1:34847-49440 GCA_018207615.1 Philaenus spumarius | reverse complement strand
CCCCCCCCCCCCGAAACGTTTTCCTGGCTATTTCCTTGAGCTTGGGGCTTTAATTTTGAGGAACTCAAAATTTCACCTGCTATCAGTTGTAGTGTTTTGAATTAAGTTTTCATTCGTTAATGATCTAGAAAGGTTTATTTAGTGATTAAATAAAGTGTATAACCGTGTAGTTCCTATATCAGAAGTCTGAAATAATTCATGAAACATTTGAGAACAAGAAAATATATTAAATTCAATTAACCTAAAAACTAGGTCTAATTTGAGTTTCCCTCTGTCGGATTTAGTGTTAAAGCATCAGCTTGATCTACCACTCTTCAAATTTTGCTAGAGCTTACATTCCTTCAAGTGTTCATCTGAACTCCCTGTCTATCATAGGAAAGTCCAGAGTTTGTCAATGTAAGAATATTAGAGCCCATCCTATTGGCCAAACAGTTTGAATGAGTTTACATGCCGTATGTTATGTTCATTGAAGGAACTCAACATAGTTATAATATTTTTAGTTTAGATTATATTGCATAAATTGCTAAATTGTATATACAGTACGACCTGTCACATCCGGACCCTCCCATAACCGAACGCATCTCCAAACAAATTTTTGAGTTTTGGTTGTGTTGCGGATGGGGTGGAAAAGTGAAAGTTGCACCTAGAATAATGAGTCTATTCTTAGCGGGCTGTGACCTTGAAACGGTCAATGACACTCTCTCCCCAAAAATGAAAACTTTTTTTCAAAAACTGATGTTGCCATTAGCGTTCCTTCCTTTACTACACTGTAAGTAAAACTTTATTTATATTTTAATGTGCCGAACTGTAGGCCTACTGGTAATTTTTTTAAAGCTAGTGTGTTTATAAGTACAGTACTGTACCTACATACTTTAAACATACTTTAGATATTTAATTACTGTAATTATTTAATTACTGTACTGTAATAATTAAAACTCTGTTTTACAATGTAAACTGTTTTCTTTTATTGTTTACTTTTAATTACCAATAGTCTATGATTGTGTACAGAACGTCAATTTGTTAGTCTAAATAGTAGGCTACTTTGTAATACAGTAAATACAGGTCCAAACCGCTTGATACATCTAAAAATAGTATTCCACAATAATGGCTTTCATTGTTTTGGGCCCCTTGACTATTTATAAATGACCTTGCTATATCCGGATTTTTTCATATCTGGATCAGCCGGTCGCCACATTAGTCCGAATATGACAGGTTGTACTGTAGTTTATACTTATGTAATATTTGTAAAGTGAAAACTTCTTTAGTTCAATTCAATTTTATTTGTCTGTTGACAATTTTACATTGTATAAACATGTCCACATATATAAGATAATTAAACAGTACCACACAAAAACAATTTAAAAACTAACAACCAACACAATTTATACAGTATTCTTTACATATTTCATCAGATTAGTTACACACTCTTAAAATTATAATGCACAAAGTCATTATATTTAACATAAAATAAAAGCAGTTACTACAAATAATTAAAAATATAGATAGGGATACTACAGTTTACTAACCATTACATGTAGGACAGGACAATAATACAATCTCTGGATAGGAAATCCCAAATATAAACAGAATCAACCAGATCCACCCCCACACTCGACCCACCGGCTGAGGAACTCCTCCACTGAGTAAAAGGAGTTTGCCACCAAGAGTTGTCGAAGACTTCTTAAAGGCTTTCTGGTCTTGCATAATTTTAATTTTTTGTGGGAGTTTATTAATAAATGTAACTCCTGCTTGAGAAGGAAGTTTTTTAGACTTTTCAAGTCTGTGCTGTCTTATCCGTAAGACATCTTCCTGCCTGGTATTGTGATTATGTACATCTTTATTTAATATTGGAATACATTTATATTTTATGTAACAAATTGTTTGGAAGATATACATACAGGGGAGTGTGAGTATTTCCAACTTCTTGAAAGTGCTTTTGCAGGATTCCAACTTTTGCAGACCTCTTAAAATAAAAAACTTTTTTGCATTATAAATAGCCTTTGCACATTTTGAAATGACAAGTCTCCCCACAGTAAGACTCCGTAGTTAAGATGTGGGTAGAGCAGCCCATAGTAGGCTTTTTTAAAGTACCAAGGCTACCAAATGATTTCAGATTTTGTAATACAAAAATTCCTGAACACAACTTTCGACAAATGCTATCAATATGACTATCCCAGCATAATTTACTGTCAACAATCATACTCAGTAACTTTGCTGACTGTGCCTCCTCGATTTCGGTCTCACCCAACATAAAGGATGGTCCAATTTTATTATTTTGGTTTTGTAGTCTGAAATACATCAGACTGGTTTTCCTAAAATTAATCGATAAATTATTCCCAGCAAAGTACTGGCTAGTGACATTAGATTCTACGAATGACTTTAATTCCAAATTTTCTATGGAATCTGCTTGAAAGAGAAGAGTTGTGTCATCTGCAAACTGTATTACCTTATCAACATTGTTTGGGATGACAAGTCATTAACATATAATAGAAACAATATAGGCCCAAGAACAGATCCCTGTGGGACACCATAGTTCAGTTGAGCCTGGCCAGAAAGTTTTCCTGCAACTTCTACACAGTGTGACCTCCCAGTCGCAAAGGATTTAAGCCATGATAATGAATGACCCCTAATTCCATACATTTCCAATTTATAAAAAAGTCTTTTATGATCGACACAATCAAATGCCTTGGAGAGATCCAAAAATACACTAACTACTTTTTTTTGCATCTAGGGCCTCAACTTTATAGTCAATAAGACTTGTTAAGGCATCTATGGTTAATCTCCCTTTCTGGAAGTCAAACTGATTTCTGGATATGATATTGAACTTTTCCAGATAATTTTATCAGTCTAACTAAAAACAGTTTTTCAAAAATTTTGCTGAATGTTGGCAGCAAAGCTATGGGCCTGTAATTGCCAACATCCTTCTTGTCACCACCTTTGAATAATGGATAGATTTTCGATACTTTTAATTGGTTAGGAAAAACACCTTCAAGAAAAGAAGAGGTAACCAATTCCGATAGTGGCTCAATTAAATCGTGTGAACATTTTTTTATGAGCCACGATGACACTCCATCCATCCGTTGTTTTTTTATGTTTTAATTTCCTTATCACTTCAGCCACTTCCCCACCAAGCACAGGTAGCAATGCCATCGATTCGCACAGAGCAACTGCGATTCGCCGGCTTTGATGGAGGATTCACCGTCAAAGGCTTTGCAACAGAGTTAAAAAAACAATTAAGAGCAGCCGCAACAGCCAATGGGTCTGAAATTGGTTCACCTTTTGTATTCAACTCTATATCTGTATAAGGTGGCTTAGTTTTCCGAATAGTATTAATAAATTGTCAGGATGTTTTTGATACATTTTCAGATTTTATTATCTGCTCATTAAAATAATGGGCTTTAGCAGCTTTTATTACTCTCCTATAAATTCTTTTATAGTTTTGAAAATATATTCTAAACTCAGTTAGTTTAGTTAGGGGCAATAAGTTCATCCAAAGTGAAACCACTCTTTCAAGAGATAAAGAAAGTGTAAGCAGAAGCAGCTTGAGGGCTCTCAGGCACACCTCTATAAAACAACAAATAATATTTTTGTATGTTTTGTACTTAATGTTTTGACGATCTCCATTCACGAGATATTCTAATGATGGGATAGACGACCCGAAACGCGTCATATAAATAAACAAAAAGAGGTCACTGACGGAACAATATAAGGTGTAAAAAGAATTCATTATTTTTAGTAATTGAGAGTTGTAAGTGGAGTAAGTGGTTCTATAGCCTACTTGTTGTTTGGTAGTGGCACTAAACTGCATAGGTTTCACTGCAGTCAAATAAAGGTAAAAATGTACTCTCTTTCTATCTCTGATTTTGAACACAGGTAGGCCTAATAAAAATTATGCTGATATATATGATCAGTGGATTGCAGGCTGTAATAAGTTTATTGTTATTATAATTTTTTTAAGTACCTAAGAACTTATTTGTAAAAAGGTTAGGACATGTAGTTTTTATTTGATTTTATTTTAAGTGTCTGCCTTAAGGCAAATAAAGATGAGGAGCAGAATTATAACACACTTAAAAACTGAAATATAATAAAGAGGTTCAAACTTACAACTGCAAAAACGTTTTTAATACCAATCTGTTTTTGACATAATCACAGCAAAGCTATATGAGCTAGCCTACATGTTTATCATAAAGGTCGTTTGTTGTTAGGTGACTGGTGACTGACTGTAGGCCTAAGGTAGTTGAACAAAGCTACTGTTTGTTTTCCAATTAGTCTATCTATCTAGACTTTTTCAATGTTTTTTATTCCCAATCAATGCTAGTTTTTAAACTTCATAGTAATAAAAACTTGAACTGTAAAATTTTTTAAAAAATCTCCTTTTGATTGGTGATCCTTTTCAATTATCCAAAATTATTCATGAACTCTTTTCTGTAAACCCAATCATAACAGAAAAAACCCTTATTTTTATGGATAGGACACCTCCTGCCCCAAATAAATTTTTCGGGGTACATGTTTTAATTCATCAGCTGCTGGTAGCAGAAATGATTAATGAGCGCCCTGTAGTGTACATATTTACAACATTCTGAACTTAAATTTAAACAGTGAGTTTAGCTTTAACTACTTACATCAGAATGTGTGTTAGTGAGAGTAGGCTGCTGTGTTTTAGAGCCCATAGAGGCCATCCCCAACTCTTTGACTGTATCCAAGATTTACCCCCCAAAAGAAAACCTAAAGAACAAGGAAAACATTTATATCACATTGGAGTTTGGAAAATATACGGTAATAATTAGAATTTTTATACTGATTATTTGTTCAAAATAAGACATAATAACTAATAAATCTAGCCTATATTTGAGTATAAGGTAATAGTAAAAAATTATTTGTACCTATCATATTTTATTAAAATAATATTTGGATATATTGAAGTATTTATTCAAAAGTATATCACTTCAAGATTTATATTAAATACATTTATCTCAGTAACGTGTCTGTTCTATTACAATCATAACAATTTATTTTAATAGAATAAATACATTTTGTCAATTAAGTATAAAACATGAAAATTAAATCTATGATTTGTTGGTAGCCTACTGTAAAAAGTTTTGTATATGCTATTCAAAAGTTTAAATGGTGTGACATTCATTACATGATGAGAGACATAGGCAGTGTATCATCGTGCCATTCCAAAGCTGTCCAAGCAGATCGAAAAGTCATGGGTAAGCCTTATTGTTTAAGCATTTTTATTGTACAGTTTGCAAAACAAGTTAATGCATAATTTATTTTTAAAATGTAAGTTTTTCAATAATAATAAAAGTTGATTCGGATGAAAGATTTTACTTAGTGTTATACATTGTTTCTTGAACGATATACAGTAAGCCTATAGTATATTATGTACAATCACGCTTTATCAAAAGGTCCTGAGCCTTAACCGTAAAAGTGATATCAATCTCAGTAAAAACTGTTAAAATATCTTGTATTAGTTGCATCGGCTAGACAAATACAAATATATTTATTTGCCAGAATCTTTTTTTAAAAATAAAATTTACAAACCCTGTACAATCTTGTACAATCTCTTTTTTTTATATATAAACTAAAATATTTTAAATATCCTAAAACATGGACATGAAAAAAGAAACACAATAATTATTGCAAAATTTAGGTAAAAAAACCATAAAGATTCATCATTCAATTGATAAGGCAAGTACCTCATTAGCCTAAGCTGCGTTGAGGTACTTTCATTATTTTTAAACTAATAAATAAAATAAAATTGCAGAAGACAGGTGCTCACACAAGACAATTAAAATATCATGTCAAAATAATATATGAGAGAAGAACTGGCAGTCAAAATATAAAATCATAATCTAAAATATTTTGCAAAGGAGGCAAGTGTATTTAGAATTTTACCTACACAAAGAAGGTCATGGTAGCCAGTAATGTAAGTACACAAATTAATTTTGAATGTGGCCATAAAGTCCCTTTTCATAATATAACATCCGGGTTGGCAACACTGCCTTTCATCAGGTGATTGTAACGGCTAATAACCTAATCAACACATTTCATTTACTTAACAATATGGTGGCTTTTTTTTAGAAGTTCGTGTTACTGTACTATCAAGAATTCAGTGAGCATTTGTACAGTGTTGTATTAAATTAAAATAGCAGATACAGGTGAGTATTTAATTGAGGGTAGACTAATTGCTAGAGTATGGGTACATGAGTATAACAGAAAATGAAGACTAAGAAAGCATAAAATAAGAGACTTATTTCCTTCAAACCGTCTGATTGTAACTCGATCATGAGAAACACTCCGAATATGGGAAAGAATAACTTTTCCATTAGGATCGGTCTGAAACGATCTAAGCATCCTTTTATCCGATTGAATAGTTCTGATATTGTTGAGCAATCATGTAATGAGCCTCTGAAATCAACCAGGAAAAGGTGTTCGGAGCTTAAGTTTTAGCGGTGATTGAAGTTACTTGGTTTTCAATAAATATTGCAATAAACCTAACAGTGTAACAGCTGTAGCTGTAAGAATTGATTCATTAAAACATATAAACAATAAAACTATCTAGGCAATGTTGGAAATCCTACTGTGGAGAGTTTTATTACAGTTTCCCCTACATCTAAACATGAGTAAGTATTTTATATAACTGCATGCAATGAAACACAACACACAATATTTAGTAACAATTCTAAAATATTGAATGAGTCTTGCTGGCCGGGTTTCAGCAGTTACAGAATTATGTATAATATAGCTTAATGCTTAATACAGAAAATATTAGAAATTTTAACACTAGACGGTAATCAAAACCTAAAGTTATATTCAAACCAGGCATACTTTTTTCATCTGAAATGTTTGGTGAACTCAAATATAACTTTGACTCCATCACAGGTATTTGTACAATTTCTTTACAATAATATTGTGATATAACACTTGTTAATCGCCAATCCGAATATTGATGTATTGATTAATAATTACCGTTATACGACTTTACTGCCTGCAATATTCTGGTTAGTATCTGCAGTACGTACCCAGACACTATGATAGACCTGAATGTTCGTTTTTATTGAATGTTAACTTAGGCCTAAGTGTTTTGTGTTTATGTATAACTGTGTGTTATAAGTATTTGTGTTTGACGAAGGGAAACCTAATATTACTTTAAAATGGCTGAATAGCTGAAACGGTTGTCATTTAAACGACGATAGTATACCAGAGTATTGCAGACGGTAAGTCATATAATTATTAATCAATATTATGATGTTGTCAAACCCTATTTTGATCAAATTCATATATCTAATCCAAGCGTTCATCAAAATGTTTACTTGTCAAAGTTACAAAAAAAGTCACACTGAAAAAGCCTAAAAGTAATTCTTGAATTAAGTAAGCAATTTGTATAAAGAACAGTTGTTTATGAAAGTCGAAAGATAACTTAAATGGAAAAAAGGGCATTACAACTGTTCTGAACTGTTATGAATTCAATAATTAGGCCTACAACACCAAATGGTGGAAATATGATTAACATAAAACTTCAAAAGGAACATTGTTCAAGTTTATCATGGATGAAGCTTTGTTAGCAGGTGTATTAGTGTTCAGCTTATTTTATTCTAACAACATCATTCATACTAAGTAATATGTGGGTCTATAAATTAATACCATGACAGAGTTGCATGCATGCACTTTTTTTACTTTTATACTTTTTTCAGCAATGTTACAGATTTAATAGGTAGTTACATTGCTTTGAATTTGTGCTACATATAGATGAAGAGGCCTAATTTTTAGTTTACAAAAATAATTACAAATAGAGTGGTTGAGCCTACCATACTAAAATAAACTAGCAACTAAGAGGTTTGGGTCCGAGTGTGTATTCCTCATCCTGGGGAAGGAACTGGTCACAAGTCAGCAGCAGCTGACTTTTATTCAAGAATTTGGTAACATGCATGAAAGGGTAGTCTGAATTTAACAATGGATTATCGTTTATGTAGAGTCATATTTGTAGAATCTGTCCTAAAAGATGATAAACCCGTAGAGATAGGAACAATACAAAAATAAGAAGCAGTTTCAGTGATATTTATTTTCTCAACACCCTTGGATCTTCATTTTTCTAATTCACTTTATGTTGGCAGTTAATTCTTAGATGCCAAAGAAAAATAAGCTTGAAGCATTGGCAACCTTTGCTAACAGAAATTGTTACCATTTGTAACTCTACAAAAGGCGGAATAGTGACATATTATTTTGAAAGGACAAGTTATGATATGTGATGAATTATTGAAAAATTAAAGTTTTAATTACATTGAAAACTAATGTCAGAATCGTGTTCAGGAGTACCAAACACCCTTGTATATGTAATTTCCTACAGAGAAAGTTTAGAGTAGGACTACATAAGTAGGCTAGGTAATTAAAACAACTAGCCTAAAGTTCATCATTGGTAGCCTGTAGCCTATATTTGAAAAAAATATGACTTGCTAAAACTACACACACACACATATAGGCTTACTTCTGGATTGATTCAGTCAGAGAACTTGTTGGTGTATTTTCAGCAATTGTTTGCAACGCTGACTTGGAATCGACCAAAATCAAAGTGTTGTTATTCATCCATGGCCTCATTATTATCTGTCTCAATGCCTCATTGATTGCGAATAGTTCCGCTTCAAACACAGTAGATCCCAGGCCCACGCAAAGTAGTCCGGGATCTACCGTGTTAGATCCCAGAAGAAGTATAAAATAGTCAAGCATATTACCAAGAAAATAGTCCTGCAGGGGATCCCATCACATGTGGGCATTCAAGGCAATGAGCGGGCAGACGAGTTGGCCAAACAAGGAACTCACATAATACAGAAACCAAGAAGAATACTCACCCTGGAAGCAAGGATCGGCAAACTGAAACGAACATCTCATCTTGAGTTCACCAATAAAGTTAAAGAAGACATAAGGAACACGTTCTATGAAGAGGTATCTGACTTGTATGGTAAGGTCAGGGACTTACAGAGGAGGACGTATGTCGCGATTTTCCGACTTACAACTTCACATGACTGCCTGAATGAACACCTAAAGAAGATAAAGATTTTGGATTATGATAACTGCACATTGTGTGAAGGCCCGGACACTATCATGAACAAGGACCATCTCTTGGTCTGCAGGGAGCTGGATGGAGAGAAGCGGAGGAGAAAACACCTCCCTGGTCTCTACTGGGAAGCAAGATCGAAGATGGTGAGCCAGCAAAGGCCATTGGACAACAACAACAACAACATATAGGCTTACATAAATATATAATTAACCCTCCGAGTGTCGGTCGTCGCTATAGCGACGATTGTGTAGTAAGATGCGTGCTAGTAGTCGCTGCAGCGACGACTGTGCACGACGTCACAAAACAACAGTTTTATCGAGCTCAACTTTTGCTAAACTTACTATATGAGGTATCGATCGATTCTACAGAAAATGGTGCATCTTTTGGTATATAGCTTTAGTATTTTCGGCAACAGATGGTATAAATAATCTCTCAGTTACTTCTCAGCTGTTCGGTGTTTGAACTAACCTAAGTGGACTTTGTTATGGTTACGTGTTTAGTGATTGTTTGTTATTAAAAATGGATGGAAATTTATCCCGTGATAGTGAAATTGACCGACTTATTGATGAAGAAGTAAGTGATATTGATAGATTTGTTGTAGAAGAAGGTAGTGATTTAGAAAGTGACAGTGATATTGAGGATGGAGTTGAGAGTGATTATTCGTTGCCTGATTTTTCCTCGGGTAGCGATGACAATTACGAACCTAATTTAGATGAATTAGAAACATCAGATAGGGAAGATGTACAAAGTAATAGGCCTGATTCACCTATAAATAATAATAATAATTTTGTAGGCCTAAACACTCCACAAATTCTATACCAAAAGCTTGCGTTTTACCCAAAAAACAGTGCGTGCAGCACCGTGTACGTAGTTTTAGTTTTAGTGCTCAAACCTTGTATGTGTATATATATTGCCTATATAAGTAAATATTTTCTGAAACTACATAAAATTTGGAACAAAATGGCTATTCTGGAATTTTTATAACATAGGTGTAGGTATATTTTCTGATAGTGGTCAAATTTGAAAAATTAAAATTTTGAAAAATTTTCTAACTTTGGGTGAGAATACTCAAAATTTCCAGCAAAGATATGTAATTTTTATTTATTGCACAATAATCCATATACTTTTCTGAATAATTTCATGCATCATTTATATGTCTAGGCATAAAACTGAATTTTTGGTGAATTTTTAACCGAAATCATGCGTTTTAGCCAAAAACAGTGCAGCATTTTAGATTTTACAACAGACACTGGGAGGGTTAAGAATGTTCAAGTCTACAAAAACCCATTCTACAAAAACATTTGTTGCTCATATTACACTTGTGACTATCAAGACAAATGCTCAACCAGGGGTGCCCACAGCATGGTTTGATGGCGCAAGTTGCGCCTTCAGAATTTTTGGGGGGGAATCAATTTTTGGGGTGTTTTTCACAGTTTGGGGGGGAATTTTCATATCCTGATTAAAATCAATATAAAATATGAAGATTTGACGATTCCCCCCAAGAAATTAGGAGATAATCTGTTGTTTCTATGTGTTAAAAATCTCCAATTATTCGTGTGAAATTGTCGTATTATTGACAGCCATGCAATTCGAGTACTACTGCTTGTAGTGCAGTGTAGAGACGAGCCGATAGAGGTGCCGCTTGTGGTGTAAACAAAGTATAAACATATTATAGACATTTATAGCATTTAGAGCCTGCCAAGGTCATTCTGCAAACAAATGCCCTCCCCCTCACAACAGCCCCAAAACCATGGTGTAAAACGGTGTAAGTAGATAAAGGGTGCTCCTCAGAAAGACAAGTTTCGGACGGGTTCAGCGCATTTCATCAGATGACGTCACGGCTCGAATTAAAAGTGCAGCCTTTCGTCCAAACTGCGTTTGCGCATACATCATCAACAAATGTCTTACAAAGTGCATATTTTTGATTTCTGTATGAAACATGCTTTCCAACAAGTATGAGTTTATTAACGATACAAATATGAAATTTACTATAGGCCTACCGAATTACCTTCATTTTATGCTCTTTAGATTGGTGATTTCGAAAATGACGTGATATAAATTGTAAAAAAACTTTCCCACTACACATAAATATAGTGTAGGCTAGAAAAAGTTATTATTAGAAATAATTTGCATATTATTAGAAGAAATATTCGTCTAAATTCAAATAGGGTTAAAGGTTGACTATTTTCTAACTTCAATATCAAATTTACATCGTTATAGACTACGCTTTAAAACTATAACTAATTCATAATTTTTAAATGAGCGGAAGTGAGTGAACAAGTTTGTCTTGTCGTCTAATCAAAGAAAAAAATTTCTGTTAAAATCATAAAAAAATCCATTGAAAGTAGTATTACTATTCACTTTTTTTAACTAATTTTTAATACAAAACAGTTTTATTGACTTATGTATTGCTTGTTTCTTTTTGGATTGAAATCACTTTCTTCATTTGTATGGTTGTCCATTTTACATATATTGCAGTTGTATTTTCGGAAGAAAAATCTGTTCAGTGTATTATTATTTATTTATTTTACTTATTGTGTAGTTTTGTCCTACAACATGGTTTTGAACATTGTTGGTCTTATATTCATTTTTTGACCCTTGAGTCCAAAAAAGTGTTTTTTTTTCAAAATGTCTGTCTGTATGTATACAAAGCTAGAGCGAAAACTATTCGATCGATTTCTAACAAATTTGCACCAAACACGTCAATTAGGCCTGTATAGATGCATGAAAAACGGGTTTGAACAATTTTGAAAAACATCCCCTTTTTCGACCAAAAAACCCCCAAAAAATCAGTTAGGGTATTATTTTTTTTATAAAAAAAATGGCTCTAACAATTTTGATCAAATTTGGCTTATTTGCAGCCCTTAATGTACCCTACCACATGCAGAAAACCGTATCTTTCTAAAAATTCTTGTTTAGCTAATAATAATAATAATAATAACTGATTTTTAGGGGGTTTTTGGCCAAAAAGGGGGTTGATTTCTAAATTTTTCACAATTTGCCTAATTGACGTGTTTGGTGCAAATTTGTTCGAAATTGATGGAATAGTTTTATCTCTAGCTAATAATAATAATATTTATTAGTTAATCTCCTAGTTTAAAATCACCTCTCCTACCCCTCCTACAAAAATTAAGTCACTGTGAATCTGTTTAGTATTTAAATATATTTGTGAGAAAGTATGTGCCAGTTTCTGGTACCGTTTATTTGAAATGTGTTTGTTTTATAATCTTTCTGTTGTATATTTAACCCTAATGTGTATACAATTTCTGTAAGTTGCTCTGTCATGGTTTTAATGGTTTCAAATTGTCTAGTTCCCGTGCTATTGTGGTTTTCCGTGATTCTTAAGTATTTTTTGGTGATTAAGGGTTTTTTTGAAAAAGTTGTTCAATTTTCCTTAGATTCTTTGGTCTAGTGTTCTATTCTACATTGGTATTTATATGTTCGCAAATTTCAGATCTTAAACCCTGTATTTCATGTGCTATTATTTGGTTGTCTTCGATGTTACGGTATGTAATTAATAGATTGATTTGTGATTTGGCTGTCCATCCGTAAGCTCTTGAAGCCACTTCTTATCTGGATATAAAAGTACCTATCTGTATCTTCAGATGGTAAGCCGTGATATTGGGAGGGTTGAACTATAAGGGTATTTTCTCTTTCCTCTCCATTTCAGTGTTTGTTTTCGTTTTTATTTTATTTGGGTGTTGTCTTGCTTCTTCGTAGATGTGTTCGTTTTTCCTTTGATTGGACCATTTGAAATTTTGAAAGATCACATTTGAAAATTTTTGTGACATCTCATGATTTCGTTCAGTGATATCTTGTTCGATGAAATTTGACCTGGTATGTCCGTTTTGACTTCCATTTGCTATCGGGTTAATGTTGAGATTGAAGCGACTGGTGCGATCATAGCTCTGCGATTATCGCTGGAAGATAATCGTGGAGCGATGATCGCCGTCAGACTGTTGTTATTGAAGCGATTATTCTACCAGTTGCCCGTTCATAACAAGACAACAAGATCATTTTGAACAATGCAAAGCAGGCGCCCGCGATTATCTAACGCGACCACAACGTACCTTTACATCTAACGCGTCTGGCCTGTTAGTTTTATTCCATTGAGTTCTTTTGAAATCTATTTGATATTATTAATTATTATTATTATTATTAGTTATTTTTTGTTATTTATTTAAAAATCTTAATTTAGGGTATTCGTGTTTACCCCAATACTTACACTTTGTAACTACTTTTCAATCAATGTCTAATTTTATCAAAATAATATTAAAACAATTTTATTCTCACTTAATTTTGTGTTGCATGAAATATCATTTATTTGTATTATGTTTTGTATTCTTCCAAATCGGTTAAGTACCTACTAGGTACTGGTCTTCAAAATGTATTGTAGTTTTTTATTGTTATTTTCTTACAACATTTTCTTAATTATTATCAATGAATGTAAATTTATTTTTGTATTTTTCAACTATATATTACTTTTTTTAATTAAATTCGAATAGCTAGTTTAATACTTTAATATGTTACATTACATACGATTACCACCAATATAATAATAACAAGGATTTCTTTTTCACCAAGCATTAGAGGTTAAAGAACTTATTTAATATTATGATGTCTTCTGCTACTTTCAAAAGTAGTAATGTGTTGTTTTTGTTAATAAATCTTACTGAATTTGTGTATTTGTAGACTATTATTTATAAATTACGTAGAGCCTCCTTTTTTCAATAAACATATTTTTATGAAAAACTTTAATAAGTTATTCGATTTAACTGTAAACTTTGAGTTACCTAATGGGTTGTTTTAACCCTTTGCACTCTGGTAGGATTTTTAATAAAAGTCCTCTGGGCTCAGATGGCCAGTAATGCTGGCCACAGCCATTTCTTTATCAAGTCTGAATTGTTTTTGCAAAAGTTTGAAGTAATTTAATACAACAAAAGTTAATTAGTTTATTATAGGTTTTAAGTGTTTTTTTTGTTAACAAGTTCTTAATTTTATTTTATTTTAAATTACATAAAAATGTTGTTCGATAAGTTGTATACAATGGACCCAATGGTTTATTTTATTCATTAAAATATAGCCTATTATAACTATAAATTTACAGCTAAACCAAAAACTCACCAATAACAATATAATATATCTTATATAAGTAAAAGACTTACTAAAAGCCCACGATTTTGTTAAACAAGAAATAAATACCCACTAACAACATTTCAGATTGTAGTGAAAAATAATTCAGAGCTGTTGACGCCGCAAGGTCAAATTAGCAGCAGAGCTGACAACAATATCGTAAGCGGCCAGTCAGGATGGCCATCCGAGCTGTGAGGACGTCTAATTCGATAAATATTCAGAGCTGACTGAGAATATCGCATGGCCAGTAGTACTAGCCAACCGAGCGCAAAGGGTTCAGAGAATAAAATAGCACTTTTAAGAAGAAAAAAACAATTATGCGCAATTATGTTTTTTTTTTTTCTAAAATGGTATAAAATATCTACTTTATTTGGGAGAGGGAACCCACAGGCAGGTTTT
>JAGFPH010000912.1:355039-369323 GCA_018207615.1 Philaenus spumarius | reverse complement strand
AATATTTTAGACAAAATTCCTTTACAGATGATCTTTCTTAATTTTTATCATTGAATGAGACATTACTAACACCGTGCTAAGGTTATAGGCTACTGAACAACGTAGAACAATGTAGGTCTAAAATTACTAAATTATAGTCACTAAATATTGTTTCTGAGTTCATAATAATTTATGTTTAGCTTTTATATGCATGTGGGAGAAAGTGATAGTAGGTTAAAAAATATGTCTTGTATTTCAGCCACAATTTTACTTAAAACTTTGATAGTAAAATCTGTTAAATTTTCTTTGTATTTCAATTTCCTTAAGACTTGGTTATGATACAGTATATGTTTAAACGTCTTTAACATTTTGTATGTCGAACAAACGTATGGCTTCAGACATTCGCTGTAAAACTGTTTGATTTTCATTTTCCCTCCCAAGAACTGTCTGATAAAAATTAATTCCTATATCATAATCTTTGTCCAGAATTATACACCACTGACAGTTAAGAAAACATGAAACTTCGACGCAGTGCGTTTGAGAAACACATAAATAGCACAAGAGTCATGCACACACCGATTTGTGTATGGTACATTAAATGTTGAGTGGATTGCACACATTCATTCAGCTTCGTCTTTGAGCATAGCGCAATAAAATTAGAAAATTATACGGTTTGAAACCCCGAAGTTTTGAAACTTTGTAGTATTGTTTGGGAAGGTCTAATAATTAACATATCAAAAGCCCTGATCGTTAGGGGGTGAGAGGGGGGGAAATTAGGTACAAAATATTTGAGTATTTTTTGGTTTTCGTAAATATCTCGGAAAATATGTGTCCTATCACTATACACTACAAAAACACTATTACACTATTACTTATTACAAAAACTGTACTAATGTAAATAAAATTATATAATCAATCCAGTTACGGTTGATTGAGAAGCTAAACTGATTTCCATTGAACTTTTCAATTAAAGTATGCGAAAATCTCGTAAACTACTGGCTCTGCTGAAAAATCATAAAAATAATTTTTGAACATAAATTAATGCTCTTTATTTTTTATAATGGGTACTTTTTTGATAGAAAGCATATTCCCCGAGATATTTACGATAAACAAAAAAGTCACTCTTTTTTTCCCACCTCTCCCCGCTCACAACCTATCGATCAGAACTATTGATAAGTTCATTATTAGACCTTCCCAAACCACACTACAATGTTTCAAAACTGTGGGATTTCAAACCGTATAACGCCTAAAATGGATCTAATGTGACTGGACTAAGTAGTAATGACATTGTGTTGCAATGCTAATGTTACTGGATTGGAATCAGTCGTCGAATTATAAAATACATTATGTTCAAGAGTTTAGGTAAAACTTGATGTTCATCACTGACATATTTGGGGGAAATATGGATTAATATAATAAAGTTTTTGTAATTTATCAACATCTTCATTTGCTGGTAAAGTATGCTACTTTTTACTGTGGTAAACTGTTTCTAATATATTATATCGACATCTTTATTAATGGGTTAAATTATTATTTTTAGTCAAGTATTTTTTTATAGTTTAAAAACATATTCATTTTGTGTGAAATACATATAAATGTGATAAATGTTTTGTAAAATATCACAAACATCATTATGAGTGAATTAAAATGTAAATTTCAACTAGTATATCAAGATCGTAATCTGCATATTGCAGTATTTGGGAGACAATCCACGATTCTAGAGGGGTTAAAGGGGTTATGATCTAGGTAAGAATGATATGCAAGCAGAATGCTAGATCAGATTAGATGAACGTTAGCTATATGATGTTTGGGAGAAAGATAATATTTCATCCTATTAGATTAAGTATATGACGAAGAATAACGAAAGATTTTAGTGAATATAGTAGAGTTTTTGCTGTTATCTAAGAAGCCAGTATTTGCTCCATTAGTGCTGACTATTTACAATGATGATATTTACTATGGAAGTCATATAATTACGTTCATATTTTTGCTAATCACAAAACGCGTTGATTTATACATTATTTACCCACAAGTTCAAGTTAATGAAATAAACGTACAAAAAATAAACATTCCCTGAGAATAGAATAGCAATTGTTGGTTAAATTTCTGTTCTCTCTGAGATTGCATTTATATTAAAATGTTTGTAAAGTTTTTAAGGTATGAAAGCATTATACAATATTTTATTAATGTTGATAAATTAACCTAAAGTGGACTTGTACTAATTTGGTACAAGTGTTAAATAAATTGAAATTAACAAAAGCTGTAATTTTACTATTATTATATGTACTGAAAACTTGAATATCTCTTTTACACCATATTGTAAACGTAAATTTATTTTCGAATCAAATGTAATAATAAATTATTTATTTCAAACTCTACATCATTGTGCTACGTAGCTGGTACTTTTGTTATTTGTGATTTGAAATAAGCTATTAGTTTAAGTTAAATATAATATTATTCTATTCAAATTAAATTTTTTTATTATTGTAATTACATTTTATTGTATAATTTCAAATGCAATGGCGTTACAATTTTTTTGCCGTTTTAAGTAAATTCCTAAGTATGAAAATCATAAGATGAGAACATAAATTAAAAAACCCTTTTAAAATGGTGTTTTAAGCATTATATTGGTGTTGTACTATTGTTATTTACTAAATAAAATTTTCAGTATATAATTTGCATGCTATGTGATAATATACGCTACCATAATCCAATAAAATATATATAGGTCACCTATATTATTCTGACAGCTGTTTCAAGTGAGCTTTTAACTTGTTTAACGAAAATGAAGTTATATAATCTAATAAACGTTATTTGTGTAATAACTGCAAATTTATGGATTTAGTATTCAGACAGGAATGAGTAACACCAAATGTAGATACAATTATCACACTCTGCCATAAAATTTCACTAAGAATTACGATATTTATATGTCATTCCATTTTCAACTATAGTGATAATATCATTTATATAATATAATTCAACAAACTCACTATAACAACACTGAATTATATGACGACCATTAAAACATCCAGGAGTAAAATAATCTAGAAAGTTAATAAAGATCTCTGAATCTATTATTTTGGGATCAAACTTTAAATTGGGAACTTTTGCTAATTCCTACAGATAATTCAAAATGAGTTTTTCAAATTTCTTAACAAGCCTACCATTATCCATTATGGACTTTATCTAGGATATCTTTATAAAAACTCGAATTCTACACAAAATTATGAGACAATTCTTAAACAGTTGAACTAAATTAAAAAATAATATTAGTATAAATAAATTGTAATAAATACAATTACAACAAGTTTAGATTTTTTTCTAAACTGAATTCGAAAGAAAGTACATGTATTTATTTAGTATTCATAACACCGAGATAAAGCTATCAATTAAGTCTTAAAAAATCTATAATAAAAGTTGTTCTGTATATCAGCTTTGGCGCAAAACACGAAAATTCCAGAAAATATGTTTTCGATATTAAAAACTTAAAAAACTAATTACTTTCTCAAACAAGAAACGAACAAACTGTTTAAAAATTTAATTAAAAATTGTTTTCACAAAATGTATTACATATTTTTCTAAACATTGGCAATTTTTATGCTTTTGCCACAAGAGTGATACGATTTATTTATTGTTGGTTTTTATTTAGTCGTTAGCCTTCCGTTGTTTTAACAAAGATGTGCAAGGGATATTTCATCCTAATCGTGTGTTGTTTTAATTGTTTTGCGAAAAAAAATACTTGAATTCTTAAAAAAGGTAGGACGTGTTCAAGAAGAATTTATTTTCTTAGGTTCTCATGTTCATGAGATTAAATAATTATCTTTTAAATGTTTTTATTTTCAGTAACTTAAAACTCACAAGATACTAATTTGTTCAAGCGTAACTCGTATTATTTAAATTGTATTAGAAAAAACAATTTCAATACAATTAATTTAAAATATTCCATGAAACTATCCTGGCATCGCTTATGTTAACCGTAACAATGGCCCCTGACATTTGCATCCTTTGGCCGTAATTTAGTCCTGTAATGGAATTGCATGAGTTAGAACTGGTCGTATATTTTACAACAATATTCCATTGCATGTAATGTGGTTTTATTTAGAGCGTTTAATGAGATATTGCAAGCTTTATGCTGTCGTTTTTAGGTAATACAAGAAAAACTTCAATAGTATAGTCAGAAATCAAAATCAAATCAAGTCTAATTATGTATCCTTTTGTGATATTCTAAGAACTCTAAGATGATTTATGATTCGCAAAAGCTTAAAATAATTTGTTTCAAAATATTATTAAAATGTATTACCAAATTTTATAAAAATGTTATCAGTTCAGTACTAAAGTTTATTAAAACACTGTTCTGGATAAACTAAAAATATAATTTTACAGTACTCTCCTAAACTCTGATAAAATAAATATTCATCACCTTGATGTTTCTGTTAAAGCGTTTCATGTGAGTTTATTACTTGTTCAACCAAAAACAAATTTATGCTCTAATAAACATGTTAAAATAAAAGCAAATTTATACATGTAGTTTTCAGATTAAGTGCAGATCTTTTTTAATGTCATGATTTGCCAGGAAAATTAAGTTTCTTTTTCGATATTTTGAAGAAAAAAATGTTATCAATCCATACTAATCTCTATTGATAGTGTAGAAATGATTTATTTAAACGATATCTGTGTATAAACTTTAATATGCACTATACTTTTAAAGTTCTAAGGTAAGATACTTGTGAAATATTTTTTCTTTTAGTTTTCAGGGTGTATTTTTTATTCCAATACTATGAAGATACTTTAGTAATGTAGATACTGCATTCCATCCACTGTTCCCTTTTTTCAAGGCCGTTGTTTGTGACACACATTCCTGACAAGAACACCAATGACCCAAACAACACACGTTTCTAAATCTGCTTCAGTAATTGTGCACTTTTGAAACATTACATTTCCTCAGGCAAAATAAAAACAAAAATTGTATTTAATTGTTTCATTTATGTTTTATTTCTTATCTAGTATTGTTCTGTGTTTGGTCGCACCTTTATGTATATATTGTAATGTCGTTTAATTAATTCCATTTATTTGTAATTTAGCAGTTATGAGTCTACTTTGGTGTGTTCCCTGTCTTGTTATAATATGTGTTTGTTAAATCAATGTGTATATTCATCTGTTTGTTAATCATACATATACGTTTGCACTCATTTCACACCTTAATATTGTAATGCTACTACATTTTGTTCAATACGTTAGTTTTCTCATCATATCTGTTCATGTCACACCTGAGCACTCTCTTTGTTTGCCACCACTTGCTTTGCACTAACTAGGCCTATCTCTTCCTCGTATATCTACACTAAGTGTAGTTTGTATTGTTAGGTTGGTAGTTCACTTGGTAATGCTCGGAAAGACCGAAAAAGGTAGTGGTAAAATAAACTGTGTGGGGATTCTGAAAGTGTATGTTTATTTAAAACAAAACATTAATTCTGCCTAATATGGTTTGCACACTATGTTTTAATTGACACACTATCCATATTGATAGTGAAAACGAATACATAGTCCTCACTTATTCATAAAAATATTCTCTTTCTAATAATTATATTTCAACGCTAGTCATTAAACTATGTACTATATAATTCCAATTAAAATTTATTCCACTATACACGGTGATTGATATAAACGTTGATAAAATATTTTGTTAGAAACCGCTTCAGATAGATCTACTTCTTAGTAGTCTTGCAATTAATTAGTTTTAAAGTTTTAAACTAACTTCTGACTACAAAGTTGTGGTTAAAAAGTTAGTTACAATTTTGGTTACGTTAGCTTATAACACACATTGTAACAAAATTATTCTTTATATTCACAGGCCCTATGCGTTATCCGTAAATACACTAACATATGAGATAGGAAAGATTTACATAATTATGTATTTCTAGTATTTTAAAATAAGGAAACTAACCTTTAATTTTTACACAGATTAAACGGTACTAACATTGAACCAAACATAAATATTGAATTTCCGAAAGTTTTTTACCCTATTCTCATCCTTCAAACCCTCCAAGTGCTGAGGAGATCATTCTTTAGTGCTAACCAGTTTTAGGGCATCGCGCAAACATATTTTGAAAAATTCTTAATAAATACAAATTTGTATTTATATTTGACTTATTATACATCATTGTGTTAAAAAAAATCAGAGAATAATATATTGATAGTTTTATTTATTTATCATTATTCAGTAGAAGTATAACGGATGATAAATCACAATAAAAAAACATTTATCTAAAATTTTGAACTTTAGAGGCTGCTCACATTCACTAAATTAATTGACTTAAAATTTCAAGATATACAAAATGTTAAACATTTTATTATAAACACAAATGTATACAACAGTGGACATTTTGAAGAATAAAAAAAAAACACTTACAGGTAAAAATCTCTAAGCATGTCAAATTTCACGTCTAGGTTAAAGCTAGTTTACACAAACGTAATCAAACGTTTTCAAACCACATATTACTGCTTACAATACTGTCGTCTGCTATATTTGTTTTTCTCCAATGAAGACAAACTAACACTGCCTACTAGATAAAGTATTCAATTCACTTTCATTCTATGTGATGTGCTAGTTTGTCCTGTAACAATTAGCTTGGATATATCGATTTTATGAATCGTCTCAATATTGTCGTCTGCTAAGTTTGTTTTTCTGCAATGAAGAAAAACTAACACTGCCTACTAGATAGAGTATTCAATTCACTTTCGTTCTATGTGATGTGCTAGTTTGTCCGATAGTTATTAGCTTCGATATATCGATTCTACGAATCGGCTCTTTTAGAGTCGATAGCACTTCGAGGGTTAGTACTATAGGTACAAAATAAAAACGTTTGGGAAAACTCCGACACACAAGTCTGAAATTTGGTTTTCTGTTCAACAACATAAAGTATAAAAATGGTAAATATTTAACACGTATAAATTAATAAATGTAGGAAGATAATTTATGTAAAATAACAAATTCATTACAGTTTTACATATAAAATATGCAATTGACATGATATAATAAAAACCTGAATAATTCTTTAAAAAATTTCCCCACAACGTCTCGCTATAAATGCATTCATATATGCATCAAACTATTTCATTTCACTTCATTTTATTTATCTTTTAAACAATACAATTGCAAAAGATACGTCACAAAATCTGAATAATATCACATAATCTGAATAATAAAATAATGAAATTTCACAGAACTCCATATACCAAATAAATAACTTATTTAAAAAAATATAAATAACATAAAAATAGACACTTAGATTAAAAATAGCAAGGTCACGGCAATTACTAAAGCAGTCTCACATGAAATTTGATTTTGTATTTATTAAATAAACAACTTTTAACTCTAAGTTATAAAATGACTTCTACAGAAGTGTGATGATAACTGCCTCAATAAGTTATGTATTACTCCACAAAATCCTGGTGCATAAACTCATCCATAGAATAAAATGATCCAGACAACAGAAATTGTCTGAGGCTGTTTTTAAAATACTTAGAATTTGTAATTTTTTTATCTTGTCTGGGAGTTTATAAAAAAAATCTAGCACCTGCTTGTGAAGGAAGTTTACTATTTAACCTGTGCTGATTCACATGATATTCACAAGCATTTCTGGTGCTATAAGTGTGTACATCCTTGTTCAGCACATGTTCACACTTATACTTGAAATATAAGATCACTTCCAGTATATAGATACTTGGAATTGTAAGCACTCCCAGATCTTTAAAAGCATTTCTACAAGTTTGTAATTTTTTTAATCCTGCCACAAGCCTAATAGCTTTTTTTTGCAGAACAAACACTCTTTGCATATTTGAACTGATGAATTTCCCCAAAGTAAAATTCCATAGTTCATGTGCGGATACACAAGCCCATAGTAGGCCTTGAAAATAATTGGAGTTTTGCAATACTGTTTTAAATTTCGCAAAGCAAATACTCCTGAACTAATTTTAGAACTGATGCTGTTTACATGCTCATTCCAAGTTAGCTTGTTATCTATAATGAGACCCAAGAAATTTGCTGAATTTACTTCTTCAATTTCTCTTTCTCCCATGAAGACACTTGGCGTCTGATTGTAGCTTTCCTTTTAACTAAAATGTATGCAATTTGTCTTATTAAGATTAATTTTCAAATGGTTTTCCGCCAGATACTGTTCCGTGGCATTGACCTGTAAGAAGGCCTTCTGTTCTAGGACTTGCAATACTATATTAAAGGTATAAGGAATGCAGAGTGGCCAAGAGGTCTACTCTCAATTCTGATACAGTTAAAACCTACAATAAAATTTATTATTAGTGGAACCAATGAATACAGAATACTATAAGAAGCACAGGCTCCATGTTAAAAATTCTACGCAAAAAAATAGTTAAGCGGCCCACCACCGGGCTGCGCTGAAGTCGTTAAATCTACTGAAACCTGTAACTATTACTTCCAGAAAAATCCACTAGAGAGTAGCGCAGTCGTATGAGACAGCCCCCCTCCCCGTCTGCGTCAACCCAACAATTTGACTTCGGCCTTCTTGTAACTTTAACTTTTTACATCCCTTTATAAAACTGTCTTAAATTGTTTTAAATCACATAATAAATCCTATACTACAAACATTAAATACATGACGAAAGTATTATAAGTAGTGTTGTACATTTTAAGACAATTTTGTATGTAGTATAATGGCTTTTTTATTTTATTATTTTTTTTATACTGTGATCAAAATAAATATGATATTTATATTATATCTGAAATTTATTAAACAATAGTAGATATCATATTTTATTTTGATCACAGTATCAAAAAAAAAAATTAACTGGGTGTGCTTAAGACCACACGTTGGAAGTGATAACTTCTATGACTACGGGGATTTTTAACTCGGTAAATGTGTACAATTATAAGGATTATAAAACTGTAGGCCTATTTGTTCAAATTGTTTATTTATATCCGTTATTATATATTTAAAGAAAGGTAAAAATATTATCTTTTAGTTACCTTTTATTTCATATTGATAGATCAAATGATTTAGAAGTTGTTAATATTACAGTAAAGAAATTAATAATCAAATATGTTATACAAAGATGTACGAATGTTTGCGAAGTTAAACAGTAGGTATCCTTCTTTAAATTTGTATAAACGAATATATTGATGATCAAAGGTTAGTTTTATATACAGTTTATAACCCCAAAGCAAATCTTATAACGTGTAGAAGCCCATATAACTTATAGTTATAGAAGCCTACATTAGTTGTATAACTAATCTTATCTTCTAAAGCGAGAGATAATTGTTTGTCTGCTAAATGGATCTGGAATCTCCGTCTAAGGATTTTTCATTTTTTCATTTTATATGGGGCTTTTGGCCACGAGAAATCGATTGGAAATGGTCACCAGTCTGGGAAAATTCGTTTTCTACGTCTTTTTATTAAATTAAAAAGTGAAATTTGTCCATTTTAAACAATACAAATCACAGCTGATGCAAATGTTTTCAATGCCATTACAATAATCATCTGCTTTCTTTTAAACTTTATATTTTATTAGAGGTAAGCCTAAATGTTGTATCTATTTATAGTTACCATGGCAACGAATACTTCTGCTAAATAAACATACCCTTTATTTAGTTGTTTAATGTTATAGGCCTAACCTAAACGATGTTCACGGAAATTTGCAATAATAGTTATTGACGTGAGCGAACTAGGCCCTAGGCCTAAATCGATAGTGAAATATTAAACTTTAATTTAGGCCTGACTTATTTCTGAGGCATAGCGTTGAGATTATGGTTAATCCTTTAAACTGTATTTTTATTACAGGTAATCCTAATGTTGTATATACCCTTTATTTAGTTGTTTAATGTTATAGGCCTAACCTCAAAACTCAATAATCCAATATTTATTATTGAAATCATAGCCCTGCTTATAATCGAGCTTTAGCTCGGTCTCCTGGTACTATATAAGAAAATTAACATCACAAGAAATTTTAATGGTTGAAGTTGTAAACATAACCCCAAAATATAATCTACGCTGGGTTTTGTTTAAGAATTACAGATGATGGGCGAAATCAGCTGTTATATTATATTAACTAATTCTTATGTGTTAATTTGATTGCTATGCTAATAAATGTAAATAATGTATTAATAATATTCCCTCTCCACGATCTGACTTGTGTCTAAACAAAAGCGTGACGCAAGATCTCGCGAGAAATCTGGCGTGATGCGAGATCTCGCGGGAAATCTGGCGTGATGCAAGATCTCGCGAGAAATCTGGCGTGACGCGAGATCTCGCGGGAAATCTGGCGTGATGCAAGATCTCGCGAGAAATCTGGCGTGACGCGAGATTTCGAAAACATAGCCAAGTCGAAAGTGCCCAACGGGCCAATAGAAGTTATCACTTCAAAAACCCCCTACACGGAATTTATCTAAACTGGGCGATCAGTTGTTAGTTGTGTTCGTTCCTACATTTCATATTGTAAAGGTAAATTCCTGGTAGATTTGTTTCTTTTATTTATTAGATTACTTTCTTTTATTTGCAGTTGCATTATTACTTTCATTTGACTATTTTTCTATTGGCAAACCGTTGCCGACAACTCACTAACAAAACGCCAAACACCGCCGGGCCAAATACTAAACACACACTCAACGATAAAATAATGTGGCTATTTTACTTTAATCGCTTCAGCGGGCCTACAATAACCTTTCTGAACAACAATCAAACGAAAATAGTTCATTTCTCTTAGTATGACATCAGCTAAAAAATGGGGGGGGGGGATAGTATATAATTACCAATAAGGGTAACATTTATTTATTTCCCATGGGATAACATGGGATAACACAATGTCCATAGGTTTACATAAGACTGTGTATGCAGGTTTGTTGCTTCGGGGTATTTTATGTGAATTAATAGATAATATCCAAATGAAAATGTATACTAAGATTTATCAATACAGTATATATGTTCACAAATAAGCAAGATATAAAATTTTATCAATTCTCCATAAGAATAACATTGGGGCTGAGTATGCAGGTTTGCTGCAACAAGGAACACAAAAAAATGGATTTTATGCAAATATCTATATAACTCAACTAGGTGACTCCACATACCATGTTTTATTAATTTATGTTAATAATTAAGGGAGACGTAACATTTTACTTTTTCGCCATAAGAATAACATCGGGGCTGAGTTTGCAAGTTTGGTGCTACGAGAAAACACAATAAGAATAAGTATATAATAATTAAGTAATAAATTAATAAATAATTTTAAATAAGAATAGTTGTCTGCTTTGTTTTTAAAAACAACATTTACTTTTTTACTCAGCTGTTATATTGAATTCGGTTGCAAAGTGGGAACACATGGCATTATAAATTAAATAGTCAAACAAGATTAAAAATGGGCAAAACGTAGTTTTTTTTGCCAATTGCAAATTTATAACTTACGACTGAGTAAATTCAGGATTATGTACTTTTTTCATGAATTTGTCTATGAAATTGTCATTGAAAATTCACTGAGTTTACAGGTCTGTTGCGACGGAGAAAAATACTTTTTGATATTTGGTCAGAGATAAAAAAGACGCCAAAATCTTCAATTAAAACATACGCTTATGATTTAAAGGGATAGTTATCAAACGATGTAATTGTCTTTTTTTAAACTGATCTTAACTTTTAAAAAAGATTAGTCCGGTGATCTTGCCTCTCCTTATCTTTCACAGGAAATCTAAAGAAATGTAAATCCGGATTTCTTAAACTACTATTAGGACACTGCAAATAATGACACTTAATTCCGCTGGACATAATCACTTAAAAACAAAATAGTAATAATAACTTAATTTAATTGAATTACTTATTCTAAACTATATTAACAGGGAAACACATAGCTGGTGTCAAACGACGAGTAACTAGGAAACAGTTTAAGAAAGGGTCCGTTGTTAACAGGGGTAGTGAGTGAAAGTTGCAAATGTTTGTTTTGCGTGGAGGAAGTGTGAGAGAAATATTTTTTGTACAGTCCTGATCAAAAGGGTCTGGTACAGTCAAGCTTTGCTGCTAGCGCTCCTGTTGGTGAGTCGCCCAACTATTGTCTTCGAGTCGCTGAAAAGCGTAGACTTTTTCCCTATACCCCTGTGCTTCTTATAGTATTCTGTATTCATTGGTGGAACTAGATACTTGTGTGGGTTAAAAAATATTCAATGAGTTGTCATTAGGCTAATTTGCATAAAGCAAAGTCTTAATTTTGTTACTTAATGTAACACTTTAATGTTACTTGAATACCTAATGTTTTGTTACTTTCTACTCTGCCAGAAGTTTAACGCTCACACATATTGATCTTAAAATGATTACAAAATTTATATTTTATTTCATAAGGTTTATTAAATGTATAAATTAAAATTAATGAATCAATTTCGAAGGAAGGGGCTTGGTAAGCAATCTAAATATATCTCTGGTTACACAAAATGTGCCAAAGTAGTAGGTGTCCATTTGCGATTTATTACATTCTCTCAATTGTTCTATTCTCTAACAATGAACTACGTATGTTATTATTTTTGCATTAATTTTCCGAACAAATTGACTAAATTTTACAGTAGCATAATTTTACAACAAATGTCTCTGGAGACCAATATAAATATTAAAAACATAAAGACGAAGGTACAGTAGATGAGTGTTGGAATGAAGGAGTTGGAGCAGGCAATTTAGTTGCATAGTGGTTATTGAATTCAAAGGGACAAGATTGGCACTGTGTCTATATGTTTATAACTCTCATATTTTGAATTCATTGTATCAAAGGCTAGTTTTATATACAGAGTGTTCATAAAGTTCCTTTAACCCCATTATTTTTGTTACTCAAAATAAATTAGAAAAACTTTGTATATATCTTGTGTTGCATACCAGGAAAAATATTTTGATATATCTGACGCTCTATGATTTTGGAAAGCTTGTGGTTGTAGGGGGTTTAACAATTTCAAATATAAAGGTAGGTCATGTAATACACCATTGAAAAACTTATTAAAAGAGAAAGACATTGCGCAAACTTCATATCTTACTTAGTTTCAAAGAAATGGACAATCAAAATTCTGGAAATAATATACAACCTACTTATTCCTAATATAAAACAAATTAATAACCTGCTTTGATGTTATGATAACAATATCATTTCCAGAACTTTGATTGTCCAGTACTTTGAAACGAAGCAAGATAATAAGCTCTAGTTGCGCCATTCTGTTTCTCTTTTAATAAGCTTTTCTATGGTGTATTACATGACCGACTTTATCTTTGAAATTTTTTACGCCCCTACCACCTAAAGCCCCCAAAAACTACAAAGGTTCAGATATGTCAACAAATTTGTCCTGTTGTGCAACACAAGATATATACACAGTTTTGTTAACTTATTTTCAATAACAAAAATAATAAAGGGGATTAAAGGAACTGTATGAACCTTCTGCATAATTCTGTAATTATTCGTTTGTGATCTATATAGTTTCTAAAAGTAAAAGTAAAAATACAGAACACAATTCTCACAAATATACGTTTATTGGGGAAACGCGTTTCAACGACGAAGTCGTCATCTTCAGCTACAACTATATTATAACTAATGAGACAATGTGCTATATTACATATATATACCCTCTCACAGAGTAGGGCGGGGTATTAGTTTACAAACAACCAATAGAGTCGAAAATAACAACATAATAGTAAAAAGTAACCTATAGCCTTATGTCTAAACATTAAGAGTAATGAGAATGATTGGTTAATTTCAGGATATTTTACGAGTAAGATATGTAACTAGTCCTAAAACGCGTTTGACCAATAAACGTGTTTTTGTGAGAATTGTGTTCTGCATTTTATTTTTACTTTTAGAAATAATATTTCTCACAATTTAAGCTCGATTATACTTATCTATTTAGTCACTACTTACTATACTTATTAAAGAATAATTCTTGTACGTTCTTGTATGTTTATAATAAAAGTACTTTATAAGTAAAAGTTTATAATAAAAGTATAAATATCAATACTAGTAACAGTTTACAAGTTAGTTGTGCTAAAATTCCAACAACTAACTTATTTTGAATTTAAAGTCTTTCAAAATTGTACTCAAACTTTGTTAAGTATATATATTATATTTTAGTAACAAGAAAATTTAACTATAATATTATATATCTATTTAATATAATCTCACTTAGAAATTTGCACAAATTTAGTTGTATTCATTGTTTCACACAAATCACAGCACGATATTCACAATGTCTCATTTCCTCCACTAAATAAAGCCACTCATCTGCAGTATAATATTGTTGTAAACTATGCGATACATCCGAACC
>JAGFPH010000912.1:332603-344331 GCA_018207615.1 Philaenus spumarius | reverse complement strand
AAGATTCCTCAACAGTGAAATGTAATTAGTGTAAATTTTATATTGTACATTTTTCAATAAATACAAGCGCCAATATTTCAACGAGACATTGCAGCAGGGAAATATAAAGTGACCCAGATTTATACGTCGATCTGTTTACTGAGTTTACAACTTTTTCAAATTAAGATTAATGGATTTGGTTTCAGTAAGCGTTCATATTTGAAAATACCGCTTCAGTAACTATATTCAGCATTTTATATTTTGTACTTTATTCAGCCAGTAGTTAAACCTTTTAATTTTAAACTAATGCATTAGAGCGGAAATAGAATATGTAAAAATGACAATGTATAGTAAAATAGTTGTAGATTTTACATATTAAAATATTGTTTTTAGGTCATTATCTATTTATGTTTCCCTTTTATAGCTGATCCATTCACACTGAAAAAACAAAACTCTTCAACATAATTAATTCTATTTTGGGAATGGTGTACATTTTTAAGTACAATATATACCATGTGTCCCAAAAGACCCCCCCCCCCCTATTATTTTTTTTATTTATTAAAAATAGACAGATTTGCTTTGGGGATTGTAATCATAAACAAAAATGGAGTTTTTTTGACGTATCGTAAATTTCAACCCCTCAACCGAAAATGGGGTATTTGGGGGTAGGTCAAAAATTTTAAATGAGAACCCCTATTGAGTGACACGTCATTTTAAAGACCTTGATAAAAGAAGATTGACGCAAAGCGGAGGTCTGTATGTTGACTCTATCCAACATAATGGCCAATCAAAGTTATAATTTTTGCCCATTTAAATAATATTGAAATGTTAAAGATGATACATCTGTTATTTTTTACAAGGGTTTAATCCAGTAGGTCACTCAATCTAAGTTATAAAACATGGCAATTACTATAAATTGAAATGAAATGAAAAAATGAAATGAAATATCTTTATTAGTCAAATATTTACATATATACATGTCAGATTACAATAAATAAAAAAACTTAAGACTAATAAAGTCAGACCCTGAGTTTTATAGAAAACGTGTTTGGGGTGATACACATGCAACTTAAAAATCGAAAAGACAAGAGCTAGAGAGAGAGGTAGCGGCTGATCGGTTACATTTGACAATTTACCGAACTTTATTAAAATATATTCTTCTCTTAAAATGGAAGAACGAACAAAATACAAAGGCTACTTATTATTTATACGGGACAAATAATTATTACAAATAATATTAATTATAACAAAATAAGAAATACATACCTTAGTTATGTAATTATCAGAAAACATCATAATTACTGGACTTTCGGCTGATACAACCTTGCAAATGATTTGTTATTCATAACTGTGCATGTTTGTCGACTCCTAATAGTAAAAAATCCAGTACCTGGGAATTTCAGAGGGCTTAGCTTTACTGTACGTTCATGTAGATTATACGGGTATTTGCCTCTTTAATATTCATTACACTAAATGAATAGATAAGAGGATTTATTCGTTCAGTTTAAGTCTTGACATTGTTAAATAAATAAAGGAAATTATTTACATAACTTAGGTCGCCAAAGCTCACAAAATCGCCACCTTTTCAAATTGCAGAAGATAATACTACTATAAAACTGAATGAAGATGAGGATGCTGCGTTTAGCCAGAGAGCGGCGTGGTGCTAGGAGAATATTCCAGGTGGATCAGAAGCCTGTAAAGGGATGTTTTAAGTAGTGTGCCTCTTGGTTTCAAAATAAAATTTTGAAAAAATTCGTTTCCATGAATATGTTAGTGTTTTAAATAAATGAGTTTTGGGAATATAGTTGAGCTCGGCGTGCGCTAACATGCATATTTGTTGTTTATTGTATCAAACTGTATATACGTCAATATTCAGATATAATTTGTATTTAAAATGTAACCGCTCTAAGTTTATTCTGGGTGTGTGTTTCTAATCTTCTCCTCACACAAAAACGTATAGAATAAAGATATTATTGTTTAACAACATAATCCAAATATATTTAATTTATTCTACTATTGTTCGTGGCATATGAACACAGTTAAACAATATTATATTTTAGTTGCATGGTTCTTGGATTCCAAGTCACTTTGAATAATATTATATAGGATAATATGTTAATAATAATATTAAATATTACCTTTTAATGTTCCGTCTTGTGACTTTTTGGTCGTTCGAATGTTACGACGCGTTTCGGGACCGCAATCCCATTGTCAAGTACACTTACACAAACACAATAAAACACATAACACGTTTAAAAAACACACAAAAACACCACAGTTACAACACTTTTAAAAAACTTAATTGTGCCGGACAATTTCGTCGTGTAGGTCGTAGTGTGGTCCATGGTACACTGTCGTAAACTGTCTAACGAAATATATTACTGTAGTTAGAAAACCGGTTTAAAATAGCCTAGGGCTGTGTCATATAAACTATTACTTTTAAAATCCAGCTGATCGTTTAATAATTTAGACGGATTGTTATTAAACTCCTTATAAATTTCGAATTCTTCTAAGGCGTTCAAAAGTCTACCTTTTTTGCAAATATGAAGTGGAACCAGATTTTTGTTGAAATTAGTGTATGAATGATTACTATTAATTAAATGTTGAGCAAAGTTAGATTTTAATTTATGCATGTTTGTATGCGGTAAATGTTCATTAAAACGGTCTTTGAATGCCCTACCCGTCTGTCCCACATAAATACTGTCACAATCATCACAATTTATTTTGTAAACACCCGACTTCTTTTCGATTGGAATTACACGTTTGGGTCGTAATAATTTTTGAATATTATTGTTGGTGCGAAAAGTGACGGTAATATCATATTTCGCCAATGTATTTTTCACCATATGCGGAACGGTGTTAGAATATTCCATGGATACGAATTTTTTATTCTTATTCTTAGACCGTGTGATAGGGTTCTGTTTATTTCTTATATGATTATGCAAAAGTTTATCAATCATTGCTTCATGGTATCCGTTCGCTTGGGCTATATATTTAATGGTTTCCAATTCATCGTTGAAATCGTGTTTATCCAATGGTATGGTGAGAAGGCGGTGTATGAAACAGTTGTATGCTGACATTTTTTGTGATATTGGATGGTGTGATGTGGCATGAATGGTGGTATCAGTAGTGGTAGATTTTCGGTAAATTTTATATTTTAGTTTATCATATTCCTTGGTCATAGTCAAATCAAGAAAGTTTATTTTATTATCTATTTCGGTCTCCATAGTGAATTGCATTTTATGGTTGATTTTGTTGAGATAAAGTTTTAATATTTCCGCCTGACGTAAAGTGCCATCAAACACGAGAAAAGTATCATCAACATATCTTGTATAAAATAATATTTTTGTTTTATGTGGGTTGTGATCAGACATAATAAATTCGTTTTCTAAATGGTTCAAGAATATGTCCGCCAAAAGTCCGGATAGCGGTGAACCCATAGCGAGACCCTCGTTTTGCACGAAATACAAAGAGAGATAGAATGACTCTTAGAAAAAAGCCAAACGTATCAGCTTAATTTACAATTACAAATGCTAAAATATAACTCCAATTAGCCTGGAAATATACTAAAAACTTTAAAAAAATATTGCGGGTGCATGAAGGTATACTATTTAATATACTGTTCTAATATGCACCTGATGGATACGTGTGGTAGGGGATATGAGAGAATGTGTTGGTTGAAACAGAGGACGACCTGGACCTCGAACCTGAAATGGAGTTTGATTTGACTTTAACTGTACCTGAAAAAAACTAATGCAGAAGAAATGAACGAGGAAGAAATTAACTCTTATCCACAAAGTAAGTATTACTCGTATTACAAAGATTTGAATGGTGTTCAGGTACTGTACTTACATTTAAATATTTATTTTGTCTTCCCATTGTTGTACATATTCCGCGTTGTGGTCTCATTTTGCATATATATATATTTTTATTAATCGTGAAATTAAATGAGTTATTTCATAAGTAAATTACTAAATGTGGTCAAAATTATATCATGTTTGGAATTATTTTGATTACAATAATATCATGAATATGTTATAAACTTTTTCAAGCCGAAAAGTTAGTACAAAAGTTTAAGCATCGCTGGTTTTTAAACTTTTCGGCCGTCTCGACTCTGAATCATCGGTCTATTATTTTTAGTTCTTTGCAGCGTTCGCCGGACTTCAAAGGTTGTCTTGGTGCTCCTCCCAAGTTGTCTCATTTCGATTCTGAGGTGAGGGACAAGGAGAGAGACTTTACTGTAGTTGGTTTGCATGGTCGCAACGCACTGTGGTATGTGGATATCTTAGGGTTTAGCGATTGGCGATTGGCAGACGTAAAATTCTGAACCGAGTGTTGAATGAGTGTAATTGAGGTAGCGGATGGTCCAGTTCAACGTTAAAACAAAACCTAAAGAAAATATTAAAAAGCATTCCGGCACCAGTAAATCCCTGAATATTTCCAACTTTTTAAAAACAAGTTAACAAGATTAAAAGGATCAAACAGCGAATATATTAGTATCTCTGTATTTAATACAAGAATGCATTATTTTGCATCTAAATTTGGTCTTTACATGTAATACGCTTCTTAATTTTTTAAATTTTCAATTATCTGGATTGAGTTCTTACAGAAAGTTTGTATTGTAAGTATGTATCAAGAATCGGAGATTTGTGTAAAAGAGTGTGTAAATGCAAAATATATTTACAAGTTTGTTAAACATATAAGGTATTGTGTTGACAGCTAAAGTCAAAAGAAACTAGGCTATGAATAATGTGGAAAATAAGTTGAGTCTAGGTGCTCAATTAGATTTTTATAATACATACACAAAGTCTAAAATTATAATTTCCTTTTGGGCAAACCTTGTTTCACGACTAGATTAGTATTAGAAATGCGGTGAAAAGCGAGTTTGACCAATGTGAGCGAAGCGAAGCAATCCCATAGTCCGATTGTTTATTTTTTATAAATCACGAAGAAATTATAACTTTTTTATTTGTATTTAGTTTAACCCAATTTGTTTATTGACGATGGAGTAGCCGCATAGCACAAGTAAACTTAACGACAGGAACTAGATCAGAACATATGCCGCTTTGGAAGTTACAACTGGGCCACACTGCTGTTTCAAAATTATCACTTCTGATTTAATATAATTTATTCAATCAGAAATATGAACCAATTTCTTAACTTTAAAATATGTTTGATACAGAATGATAACATATTTTCACCCACCATATGTTTATTAGTACATAATATAACTAAATTGTCTGTGATAATGAAAATGTTATAACAATATGCATTAAGGATTTATCGTTTTCCGTAGATCATACTTAAACACTTTCTGGAGCAAAGATGCGTTTGTCAATGTCTAATCTGAACGTAGTAGATGTAAAATTTTCAAATTAATTAGGATTTAATTTAAACATTTTTTCTTTTTTTGTCGGATTTTAAAATATTTTGTAATTCATTTCATAAGCTTGTCTATTTCCACGATTTTCACAAAAATTTAAATACTCTTACATAATAAATTTCTGCATATATCAACGCATTCAGGATTTATGTTTCTCATAAAGAATAATTTCACTGAAACACTGACGTAACTTCATAACAATAACTCCTGACATTTGCAACCTTTGGTCGTAATTTAGTCACGTAATGGAATTGCATAAGTTCGGATGTATCGCATAGTTTACAACAATATTATACTGCAGATGACTGGCTTTATTTAGTGGAGGAAATGAGACATTGTGAATATCGTGCTGTGATTTGTGTGAAACAATGAATACAACTAAATTTGTGCAAATTTCTAAGTGAGATTGTATTCAATAGATATATAATAATGTAGTTAGCGTTTTTGATTAGTAAAATATAATATATACTTATCAAAGTTTGAGTACAATTTTGAAAGGCGTTACCAATGAATACTTTAATAAATACATTTAAGTATTAATTGGCGTTACCTTCAAAGTAAGTTAACTGCTGAAATTTTAGCGCAACTATCTCGTAAACTGTATCTAGTATTGATATTTATACTTTTATTATAAACTTTTACTTATAAAGTACTTTTATTATAAACATACAAAAACGTACAAAAATTATTCTTTAATAAGTATAGTTAGTAGTGACTATATATATAAGTATAATCGAGCTTGAAGTGTGAGAAATATTATTTCTAAAAGCAAAAATAAAATGCAGAACACAATTCTCACAAAAATTCGTTTATAGGTCAAACGCGTTTTAGGCCTAGTTGCATATCTCACTAGTAAAATATCCTGAAATTGACCCATCATTCCCATTACTCTCAATGTTTAGACATAAGGCTACTTTTTACTATTATGTTGTTATTTTCAACTCTATTGGTTTTTTGTAAACTAAGACCATGCCCTACTCTATAAGAGGGTATAAATATAGCACCTTGTCTCCTTAGTTGTAATGTAGTTATAGCTCATGTGTCACTGAAGATGACGACTTCGTCGTTGAAACGCGTTTCCCCAATAAACATATATTTCTGAGAATTGTGTTCTGTATTTTTACTTTTACTTTTACTTTTACAAACTATATAGATCACAAACGAATAGTTACAGAATTATATAGAAGGTTCATACAACCTTACAACCTTTAATCCCCTTTATTATTTTTGTTATTGAAAATAAGTTAACAAAACTTTGTATATACCTTGTGTTGCGCAACAGGAGAAATTTGTTGACATATCTGAACTTTTGTGGGGGCTTGATGTGGTAGTGGGGGGGGGTAAACAATTTCAAAGATAAAGTAAAGTCGTTCATGTAATACACCATAAAAAGCTTATTAAAAGAGAAACAGGATGGGGAAAACTAGAGCTAATTATCTTGCTTCGTTTCAAAGTAATGGACAATCAAAGTTCTGGAAATGATATTGTTATCAAATCCCAAATCCCCCTAAAATTTAGAATTTTTTGAAACCTTTTCTTAGCGAGCGCCTATGGCCCTAGAGGAAGCTACATACCAAATTTCATTCCAATCTGTTCGGTAATTTTGGAGAAATCGTGATTTAGTAATTTTTACACCCCAAACCCCCTAAAATTTCCATTTTTTTAAAACCATTTTTTAGTGAACACTTATGGCCCTAGAGGAAGCTACATACCAAATTTCATTCCAATCCGTTCGGTAGCTTTGAAGAAATCGTGATTTAATAACTTTGATCCCCCAAACCCCCCCCTAAAATTTCGAATGTTTTCAAACCCTTTCTTATTGAGCACCTATGGCCGTAGAGGAAGCTAGAAGCTACATACCAAATTTCATTTCAATCCGTTCGGTAGTTTTTGAGAAATCGTGATGAGTGAATCAGTGAGTGAGTGAGTGAGTAGTATTTCGCTATTATATATATAGATAAGTAGGTTGCATGTTATTTTCGAGAACTTTGATTGTCCATTTCTTTAAAACGAAGTATGATATGAAGCTCTAGTTTGCGCCATTGTGTTTCTCTTTTAATAAGTTTTTCAATGGTGTATTACATGGCTTACCTTTATATTTGAAATTGTTAACCCCCTCTACAACCCTAAGTTTTCCAAAATCATAGAGCGTCAGATATATCAAAAAATTGGTCCTAGTTTGCAACCCAAGATATATACAATGTTTTGCTAACTTATTTTTAGTGACAACAATAATGAGTGGACTTAAAGGAACTTTATGAACATTCTATATATTATACTAGCCTTTGATACAATGAATTCAAAATATGAGAGTTATAAACATATAGACACAGTGCCTGTCTTGTCCCTTATGTCCAGTTGGGAAAACAAAACTTAAAGAAATACAAATAATAGCAACCTAAAGCCAATAAGCCTGATTTTAAAAAATATTTTGTATTCACCCCTCAGTTGTATGGAATTATTTTAAGTTGTTTAAAGTCAAAATATATAATTAACATAGGAAGCATTGAAGACATTTAGTTTTTATTTAAATATAGTGATTTCACATTGTAACAAGATTTAACTAATAATCTTACACCGACGATAATTTCTTGTTAAGTTAAGCATGCAGTGTGCTAGAAATATAAAACCACGACGTATCACAGCATTCTGTTTGACATTATACTATAAGTCTACCCGAAGCTATATTGCTAACTGGAACAGACAGACCGGAACATGTAGTCCTTTAACGTGAAGTGAAGTTTAATTAGTCTACTTGAGAACTCAGTTCAAGACAAATTGTTAAATGTAATTTCAATCAAATACGTCATACTGATGTCTAAATTAAACATAAAAACATAATTAAATACAGTATACCTAATTACAAAAACAATACTTGGTTACCTGTCTGCTTTGCTCTTTTATACAATATATACATTATGTATATTTTCTGCAGTAGCAAAAACAAATCTATATCTCACCCAAATACCACTCACTCACTGACTCACCACGCTTTCTCAAAAACTACCGAACGGATTAGAATGTCATTTGGTATGTAGCTTCCTCTAAGGCCCTAGGTGCTCGCTAAGAAAGGTTTTAAAACATTCGAAATTTTAGTGTGGGTTTGGGGGGGGGGTCAAAGTTTTTATTAGTTCTCTTTCTTGTCTGTCTGTTCAGTACACATTTTGCAATAAATTTTAAATTAACTAAGCTTAATTACATACATTATTTCTTCTCTCTTTTATATGACGCGTTTCGGAGATTTACACCATCATCAGACACTTATCACTCTTGCGAGGTCGTCAAACGTTACACAAAAAACACACAAACATTGAGTATATATTAAAAACCTTTCTACCCGTGGGATGCATCCCGTATGGTGGTCCAAGGACAACTGTATTTACAAGGTTAAGTAACCATGCGGTGACGTTTGTTAGTAAGCCCGTTAAGGTGTATGCTGATAGCCGTGTCGTACAAAGTATTCGAGGAGAATTGTAGACGGTCGTTCATGACTTGGTTTTCATTGTTTTTAAAAGCTTTGTATATTTCATACTCCTCGATAGCATCCATAAATTTGCCTTTTTTGCATGTATTCAATGGTATCAAATTGGTTTCAAAGTCAGTATAACCATGGTTTTTGTCCATCAGGTGGCGTGCATAATTTGATTTATTGCAATATATGTTCTTTTTGGGCAAAAGTTCTTTGAACCTCTGATGGAACGCTCTTCCTGTTTGCCTTATAAAGAACGAATCACATTAATCGCAAATTAGTTTGTAAATCCCAGTTTTATATTTTAATCTTTTTTTGGTTTTTGACTGAGAAGTTTTTGGATGTTATAAGCTGCAGTAATGTTTAATTTTCTGAAATTTTTTGAAATTATATTCGGTAGTATTTTTCCGTACTGACAGTCTATGTAGGTGTTTTTTTCACCAGGTTAAAACCCTGGAACTTGCAGAAGGCCATGCATGGCCTTTTCTCAGGCGCAGAACGCAACAACTTGACACATTTGCAAAAATTTGCATATATTTGCATAATCGCTAATTTAACCCACTTAAAATTATCCAATCGTAATAAAACTGGCACCATTGGAAAGGAAATGAATTAAACTTTAATTTTTGTATTTACAACTTTTTCGTAAAATGTATATTTACATACGTAATCATCGTTTTAAAATATGCACATCGGCCTACAGCTCACTCTGTGCGCGAATCTCCATACAATTGTACTGTTATTTCCCACTTCTTAGACGTTTAAGACCGCCTACACTAATATTTATTTGGCAATTATAACGATACCATTGGATTCGTCATGATTTTATCTTTCTGTTGGTGTCTTCCAATCAGATGTCACTATAACATTAGTAATTTTCATAACAACTACTGTAAACCCTTGCGATTGGACAGTCTCTCAACCAATAAACAGGCCATTTGTCAACGGATATTGTGAAGGCAACGCCTTATGTTGTGACAGATTTCTTTACACCATTTTGTAGAGCAAAGTCTGAAGTTTCGAACAGTGTCAAGTAATCCAGAAATAACCGGTTTTGTGTTTGTCTAGACAGCAGTGGAAAGTACATAATTAGGGCATTCTGGTGAGAACGACTAGCGCATGGGTTCCCACGCTGTTTATATGGCGCAGCATATCGACTCAAACTCTTCATGTCATTTTGTTATTCAAATAAATATAACTCAAACACTTTTGTGAACTAAGGAAAGAAAAGCATACCGTTCTTTTCTTTGATTTATCCTCTACACTTTGTTATAATAATATTTCATTTTTGGGCAAAGCATATATTAGTAAATGACGTTACAATCTAGGCCTAGGTTTACCAGTCGTGTACTTGGAACATAAAAACTGTTTTTTTTCAAAATAAAAAATTTGAAATTGATAAATGTTTTTATACAGTTTTATTTAGAACTAAATTACGAAACTTTTTTACATTTATGAAAAAAATTACAAAAAATGTTTACTACTTTATATGTAGGCCTAAAGTTGAACTTTTTCCTTTCGTTACTGAACATTTTTTGTTTCTTGAGCTAATAACTTTTACAATTTCAAAATAAACTAATTTTTAGTGGCATATTTGAATTTTTTGAAGGTTCTTCTACAAAAAAGGTATTGAACACTTTTGGATTGGGGTTCATTTACTATTTTTGGCGAATTTTTAAAAATATGCTTGCAAAACGCTAAAAACGGGCTGGCCAATTTTAGCTTTAACCATGCTTGTTCTAGGGTAAAGATTTACTGTTTTTATTCTGTATTTATTTAAAAAGGTGTTTACCATAGATGTCTTATAACCGTTGGTCGTGGCAATATATTTGATAGTATTCAGCTCCTAAAAGTAATCTTCCTGTCAGAGAGGTATTGTAATGAGCCTATGTAACATACTGTTGTAGGCGGCGTTTTTTGAGATGTGGCGGCCGTGTGGTGTTGCGATGTGGAATGTGTAGTGATGCTCATTTAAATTAACTACTCACGAGCTAGAGACTTACAACTTTAGTCGTAGCTCAGAACTGGATGACAATGTAATATTAGCTCTCTTTCTTGTCTGTCTGTTAGGTACAAATTTTGCATTTGATTTTTAATTAATTTCCAGATGATTTAGAGACTTAAAATTCTAAACCTAGCTCAGTACTGGATGAAAATGCAATATTAACTCGCATTATGTATTGTCTGTTTGTTTACGTGATTGGTAAATGTTTCAGGATAAATAATAACTAAACTGATAACAAAGAAACTAATATAAATCTGAAATTTGCCCCATGTTTATGTCATAATCTCATATATATATTTAAAATATGTTGCAAAACCTAACATACTTAAGACTAGAACATAGAAAATAATTATTTTAACTAAACATGTTTTTTTTAATCACATATGTAGTTTTAAAACGCACTAAAAATTATAAAATAATTGCTTCTATAAGAAGAATATATTTCCAAAGAGATTCATAACACCATACAGATTGTACTAAAAGTTTTGATTTTAATTTTTAATAGTTCTGAAAATAGCCTACTTAAAATGTGGGGCGCATCCATGAATAGTTCGCCTAAATGATTCCCAATACAAATGATGTGAACTGGAATTTTCTCAACGACAGCAGAGAACAGGGTACACAACTTAGTATTATCCATTGCATGTGCCCCAATAATTATTTTATGGTTTAAACGTTATTTTACTGCTATATGAAGTACGTAGTAAACGTACTACAATACTAAAAAAAAAACTTCTATCAAATGATTATAAAAACTTGAAACTAGTTTTGAGTTGCATGTACTTCCGACTGATTTTATCAGAAACTTGGTCGTCAAAAACGATACTGAAAATAAACAACATTTCAGTTATACGTTCAAAATTAACTTTTATTTAAAACAATATAGTTCACT
>JAGFPH010000912.1:289497-309809 GCA_018207615.1 Philaenus spumarius | reverse complement strand
ATTTATTATAACTACAAAATACAAAACAGAGTGAGTTATTGTGTATTAGCAAACTTGTATACAATATCTTTAAAACTACATATCCCAGAAATTATGTAAATCAAATCAATTTTTAATAATTATTATACACTACTGTATCATAAAGTGTAAACATTTTAGTGTACCAACCTTTGGCCACAAAACGTTTATGTTTATTTACAATATATATATATATATTTAAAATATATTAAATTTACTTAAATGTTTTTTGACCGAGCGAAGCGAGGTCTCCGTTTTAACTCGACCGTTCGGCATTTCGTCTGTGTGTCTGTGTGTCTGTATGTCTGTGTGTCTGTCTCACGATTACGGCCAAATGCCATGACCGATTTTAATGATTTTTTGCATGAATGTTCCTTATTCCTAGGCCGAGCCATGTATATATAAGGTTTTTTCCATTTTTCATTTTTAACCCTTTAAATAAAATAAAAATGGCGGCCGCACCGTTTCTCTCAGTGTAAGCTTTTTTCCAAAGCCAGTTTGTGGCTTAACTGTAAGTCGAATTTAAAAACTAATGACATTTTGCTAATAGCAAATTTAATTTTCAACAAAATTGTAGCCTTGATTTTTTTTCCGTATCTCTAACGGTAAGCTCACAAAAGGGCGGTAAACTTCAAATTTGTTAAAAATCGTCCAAGTTTTTGTATTTCAACCATGTTTTTATACGTTTATTCTAAACCAATTCAAAAGTGTTGCATAGCTTTTTTGTAGATAAAGGTTCAAAGAATTCATATATGCCAGTAAAAAAATGATCGAAGTAAAATTAACAAAGTTATTAGATCAAGAAACATTTATTAGTTATTAGCATGTTCAGTAATGAAAGGAAAAAGTGCAACTTTAGGCCTACATAAAAAGTAGTAAAAATTATTGTAATTTTTTTCATAAATGTAAAAACGTTTCGTAATTTAGTTCTAAATAGAATTATATAAAAATAATGATTAATTTAAAATTTCTTATTTAGAAAACACCAGTTTTTATGTTTCTACTACAAGACTGCTAACAAAACTAGGCCTGTTTTAAATAGTAATTTAAGAATATATCCTTTGCAAAAAATGGCATATAATATAATCAGAAGGTGTAGGGGATAAGAAAGTGTAGAGAATAAATAAAAGAATTAAACTGAATACTTGTAAATTTCATAAAAGTATTTGACTTAACTTTGAATTACAAAATGAGATGAAACCGCTCGGCGATAAAGGACATACAAAAAATGACCGTTGGACACTGTGGGAAGTGTTGGCCATGGGTTGAGAATAAAGTTGAGAACACTATCATGACGTTTTAACATCGTTTGTTTTCATTATTTCTAATATTGGAATATTATATGGAAGTTATGGAACTGTTAATACATTGTTAAGTTTTAGTTATATAAGTATGTAAGTTTTTAAAGTATGTTATTTATATGTTTTCCTTCTATAACTTGATATTTTTAGCTATCTTACGCATTATTAACCTAAATAAAACACAATGCCTCTAAAAGAAAATCTTTAGCAGTTAAAGCTCAAAAAAAGAAAAAAAACGAGAACTAGAAATCCCGGAATCGCGGGAATTGTAAAATAATGTTTCGCTGGCTAAACCTTGTGCTTAATTCCTTACTGGCACACTATTTTTAACCTAAGCTCAAAACCAAATTTGTTATTTTAACGAGTGAGGTCTACTGTTCACAGAACTACTAGTAGTGATTACAGTAATTGACCGAGCGTAAGTTTTAACTCGACCGTTCGGCATTTCGTCTGTGTGTCTGTGTGTCTGTCTCACGATTACGGCCAAACGCCTTGACTGATTTTGATGATTTTTTGCATGAATGTTCCTTATTCCTAGGCCAAACCATGTATATATACAGTTTTTCCATTTTTCATTTTTAACCCCTTAAATAAAATAAAAATGGTGGCCGGACCGTTTCTCTCAGTGTAAGCTTTTTTCCAAAGCCAGTTTGTGGCTTAACCGTAAGTCGAATTTAAAAACTAATAACATTTTGCTAAAGTCAAATTAAATTTTAAACAAAATTGTATTCTTGATTTTTTCCGTATCTCTAACGGTAAGCTCACAAAATGGCCGTAAACTTCGAATTTGTTAAAAATCGTCCAAGTTTTTGTATTTTAACCATGTTTTTATACGTTTATTCTAAACCAATTCAAAAGTTTCCATATCTTTTTTGTAGATAAAGGTTTAAAGAATTCATATATGCCAGTAAAAAAATAATTGAAGTAAAATTAAGAAAGTTATTAGCTCAAGAAACAATCACGTTCAGTAACGAAAGGAAAATGTTTAACTTTAGGCTCACATAAAAAGTAGTACAAATTATTGTATTTTTTTCGTAAATATAAAAAAGTTTCGTAATTTAGTTCTAAATAGAATTGTATAAAAATATTTATCAATTTCAAATTTCTTATTTTGAAAACACCAGTTTTTATGTTCCTACTACAAGATTGCTAACAAAACTAGGCCTGTTTTGAATATCAATTTAGGAATATGTCATTTGCCCAAAAATGACATATTATTATAAGAAAATGTAGAGGATAAATCAGAGAATTGAACTGTATACCTGTAAATTATCATTGTAAATTTCATAAAAGTATTTGACTTAGCTTTACTTGAATTACAAAATGAGATGAAACAAATGAAACCTCGAGGCGATAAAGGGCATACAAAAAATGACCGTTGGACAGCGTAGGAAGTGTTGGTACTTGGGTTGAGATCACTACCACGACGCTTTAACCTCGTTTGTTTTCATTATTTCTAATATTGGAATATGATATAGAACTTAAGTTAACTTATGATACATTGTTAAGTTTGAGTTATTTAAGTATGTAAATATTTAATTGTATGTTGCCCCTCTATAACGCGATATTTTTAGCTATCTTACACATTATTATCCTAAATAAAACTCTATGCCTCTAAAAGAAAATCTTTAGCAGTTAAAGCTCAAGAAAAGAGATAAAATCGAGAACTAGAAATCCCGGAATCGCGGGAATTGTAAATAATGTTTCACTGGCTAAACCGTGTGCTTACTTCCTTACTGGAACACTATTTTTAACCTAAGCTCAAAACTACATTTGTTATTTCAACGAGCGAGGTCTACTGTTCACAGAAGTACTAGTACTGTATATATTATTATGTTTTAACATGATTCATAAATATTTTAAATTGCAGCTTGATTGCTTTACCGTTCCTAAGAATTAAACCGTTAGGCAACCTGTAACCTTATTACGTTCAGTTTTTCCAAAATAGCTGCCGCTCAACAAGAGGTATTATTTTCAAATCATCCTCTATCCTTATTCGAACTTATATGTTTTTCTTTGTTATTTTATTGAAAACGTCCCTTATAGTTTATTGTTATTTTAAAAATAACTCTTATCGTTGTTTCGGTTCCAAAACGTCCTTTATTCATGTTCAACACACACACACAACTTGATTAGGATAGCTTAAAATTACACGCCAATTTTGTATATATTAACATACAAGTTTTTTTTTTTTTTGTTGCGGGGGATAGGCAGAGTCACTTGACCAAATCCAGCACTCTGGTGTTACGATAAATTATTCCGAACTCTACCTACGTAATTTTTTTTTATTTTTATGATAACCATGAAAAGCTACATAAATATGTTCACCCGCCCCGTTAAATTTTATATACTACAACGGGCAGGGCCCTTGTAATGTTTGAATTTTCTAAATTTACAACAAAATTTTAAACTAGTCAATTTTTCGGAACTAGCATCGGTCCCTGTACATATGTAGAGCAAAGTAGGACAAATTCAAGCGAGACGGGGTTTATCTGCAAAGATGAACGTTGGACTTGGACAAGTAAGTGAAGGAAAACTAACTTAGCCTCGAAAGACTAATTTTTACTCGAATACAGGGATTCAGGAATTTATGAATTTGTGTTTTTTATGGTTGGTTGCATTGCGCTAAAGTCGTAGGTGATAACCGTGCTAGATTCAAATCATAAACATAAAAATTACTGAAGTAAATTAAAGTTAAAGTTAAGTTACAATTTCAATTTTACTCAAAATCCAAAAAGAAAATTTGGAATCTACTGAGCAGACCTAAAGTAGTTGTTATTAGGTAAACTAACAAATTATGAATATTAAAGAAATTAATAAAAGTGACGAAGTTCACAAGGCTAAAAAAGCGAATAAAATTAAATTTAAATTTTTTAAAGTAAGACAAGTAATAAATACGATAAAGATCTATAAAAAATTATACAAAATTTTAAAAAATAATTAAATTAGTAATTAATAATAATAACATTAATTTAATAAGGCCCATCACGTGACTTCCTGTTGTAACATTTAAGAAGACATGTTTCGGAGCCGAAACTCCTTCTTCAGGTCTTAATCACTCCGAAGAGATTGTCGCACATTAAAATAAATAGGACATACACATATACACACAACACTAACACATACACACAATATCACTCAAGTCATTGCACTAGGCGCCCGACCTAATGTAGTCGGCGAAATACTCACGTAAATACTACTTTTGAAAAATTAAACTTCATCATGAGTACATTTTTATTTGTGTGTAATAGTAAGTTATTCCCGAATATTGAAATATGTAAGACATTCAAACTATTTTTTTATCTCCTTAGCTCTTTATATTTTTATAATCTAATAATGAATTGTGACAGCATTATTCATTTTCCAATTTCCAATCTCTTATACAAAATTATTCAATAGTATAAGGACGAAAATCTTATTTTCAAAAAACTTTATCTAAGACGAAAAAACATATTAAATTTTCCATAAAGGTTTATCTGTAAACAAACCAAGTTCATACCTAACAGAACACCGTTTAATTAGAACCACATCATTCTATATTTTCTAGGGAAAAAGAGACAGCTTTAAGCTTTCGGTATTTACTCCGGAAATTGTATCTCGAGACAGCAATTGTAATTTATTTATTTAAATCCTTTCCAAGAAAACTGTTTTTTTATTTAGATTTGCAGTTCCAACAGAATAAGTATTTCCTTAAAGTAATTTAAATGAAAACTTTTGCAAGTATTGATAATTTTAGATGTATTGAGAAAGAAAACTGTGTTTAGTGAAACATGTTTTATTATAATGATATCTGTAGAAGTGATGCAATTATAGAATGTAAGCTGATAGGGATTCTTTGTTCGGGAGAGAGAAATGAAACTAAGCTTTCTAGAGTACCGTATGTTTGACAGTTCTTGGTTTCTCCCAAATAGCTGTGCATTTTTCTTTAGTATTACTTCATACACAGTAATTGAGTGAAATATACTAAATCTTTTGTGCTTCGATATTTTATACCTGCACTGTAATAAGTTGTGCGATGTGTTAACTTAACTTCTTCCTTAACTTCTTCGGATTTCGAATGATGTTACAAAATGATAATCTTCGGTAAAATTCTGTACGAAAACGTAGGTTCAGTATATGAGTCTAACAAATATTCCTTTGAGAGGATAATTTTGTTCGTACAGGGTTTCAGATTAGGATTTTCCTGCAATCGTCTTTGTTATCGGTTAGTTTAACAGAAATATCACGGAACGATTTTAAGTTAAAGAGCAACATTAAATGTCATTTAAAACATTATATCTAGTATTTAATTGGTGAATAGAAAAGTGAATGATGTATTTTTTGCACTAAAAAAATCAGCCTCTTGGTTTAAAATTAGATTTTTATTGAAATTAAAGAAACAATACAAAATTTGTATTGTCACCCACGTTTAATTAAGAAATACATAACTTTAGTAACTGAATAAACATAACATTTTTTAACAATAAATTCCATGACATAAACTTTTAAAATGCCAACAACATTTACTTCAGAAAACAAATAAAAATAATCAAATTTTACTTTAAATAATTCTCTTGTTTGTACAAACATTTCAGAAAGCAATACTATATAATAATTACTTCCAATTTACATATAAATAAATGTACAACTCTATGATTAAACTCTACCGATATATTGTGAAATTAGTGTATGTAACCATTTGCAGTTCGTTACCAGACAATGGATGAACTTACAGCATCAGAATATACTGACAAATTTACAAAACACAAAATTTAACTCACAAAAATACTGCACTGATATCTTTGCATTCTAGATATTTGGGGAGATAGTACTTCCAAAGGAAAATAAAATGTGTAACATATTCCTATATAATACAAAACTCTCTCATTAAGGCTTGTTTTTTCATTAATTGTGTTTTTAGAAAGTTCAATAATTTCTAACGTTTTTCGTTGTACATTTACAGAGTGGCACAATAATAACATAGGTGCAATATTATTTTCAGTATATATGTATACACACATTTTCAATAAACTAAAGATTTTCCTCTACTGTTAGCACATTTTAACATTATCAGAGTTCCTGATTGACAGTTCAAAGTGGCGTTTAACATGGTTCATTCATTCCATCCAACATTCTTTTAAACTGTTTTCCTCCTGTATAGAAAAAACTTACCACTTACTTTTGAATTGATTATAGGGTTATTACGTTTCACTGAGTATTTATTTTCAAATTAAAAGTATCTGTATGCAATTGCAATGAATCAGACATGTTAAATTAATAGAACTATTAAAGGAGACTCCCGAGTGTATTAGTTCTCCAAAGTTGCAATTTTAAAACGCTTCGATCGGAAGAAATTGTTTTGAAATTTGAGATCCAGAAACTTTACTATTAAAATATCAGCTGATCAAAGTTTGTATTTGTATTTACCTTTCTTTTGTGTTAATTATTTACTACAAACTACTGAATTTTTTAGGTATATGATATATTTGTATTACAATACCTTCAATCTTCGTGAGTGTGAGGGCAAGTTTACAATTAGGCTAATGTATTGGAACTGCACGAGTTAGAACTGAAAGTATATCTTACAATAAGAAATATCTGTGTTAGGTAGATGTGACTTTTTTAATGCAGGGAATAAGACCTGTTAGTAAAACTTGTTGATAACTGTTATTATAAATTATATAAAAATATTTTTAAAAAACTATAAATCATCCCAGAGTTATGAATTAAAATATATATTTATATATTTCATGTAAATGATTTGGAAAGAGAAAACGTCTAGACATCGCTTCAGTTCATAAACCCTTCAGATTGATCAATGAACTGAACATATGTCTATCAATTGATTGCTTCAATGGCTGAACGCACAGAGTGGAAGTTAACATTTCATTAGCCTCGCAAAACATTTTGCTGTGAAAGCACTTCAAAGGTTTAATTTAATTAATACAACCAAGATTTGCTACGACTTCTTTGTATCCAGTACAGTGTATATATTATTTGTAACACATGTTCAACAATGACAGTATACAGTTCATCTGCAATTTGTAAAGTTCTCTAGATGTCAAAAACTATGACGACTTGAAAGATAACATTTTTCAAACATGCATTACTTACCCTGATAAGGTACATGAATATACTCACTCAGTAGTTTATTTGAAATCAATTATTATTTTATTGCTACAGCCCAAATCCAATTTGTATAGCACGAGATTATTTAAAATAGCAAATGTTTTAATGTCACACGTTCCTTTACTAAGCATTAAAAAAAACCGCTGTCACAATAAACCCCGATGAAAACATATAACAGTTTCATTTTATAATCAGCATTAACACTTCAAGAAAATTAAGGATGACTAATAAAATAATAAACACGCCACAGAACAATAAATATACAAGAGGTTGAACTTAATATTAAGTTCTGCTGACAGTTTCATAGCGGCTAGGTGCATAAGACTAAAAACGGATTTGCTTGCCCATAAATAGTTTAAATAATGCAACTAGTAAATTTTTTTTTTTTTTTTTTTGTTAAATGAAAATTTACTATATTTATGATTTTTTACATTTAGCAGCCTGATTTATCTACTTTGTTAGTTGTATACGTTTAAGCTAAAATAATATTGTGCAAGTACTATATTTAAATTTTACTTAACTTAAAAATATTTCCCCAACATAGCAACTAAGCTATTTACTATAAAATTCATTAACAATAATAATATTAAAGTTTTGCCATGTTATAATTATAAATACTACTAATTATAAATAAAGGATAGTAGAATGTTTTTAATGGTGTATTTTAATGAATTATGTTATTAAGCTTATATTAAGTAATCTATACTAATATTATAAAGAGGTCAAATTTGTTTGTTTATTTGTTTGTTTGTAAGGGTTTATATCTGGAATTACTGAACCAATTGAAAAAAAATTACTTATAAAAGCTTCACTATCCCTGTATAACATAGGCTATAATTCATTTTCATAAAAATATTTTTTATTTTAATATTTGTAAAATAAGTCGGACAAATTCTTAGATTAATTTAGTAATCTATTCTAATATTAGAAAGAGGTAAACATTTTTTGTTTGTAAAGGTTTATATCTGGAACTACTTAACCAATTGAAACAATAGTTTTACTAATAAAAAGCTTCACTATCCCTGAGTAAGATTGGCTATAAATTCATTTTGATAAAAAATATTTTTATTTTAATATTTGTAAATTTAGTCGGACTAATTCTTAGGTTAGGCCTAGACTGATGAACCAAAATATATTTCTTGAATGTATTTACATTTATTACAATAGCAACAAATTGAATAAAATAACAGATGAAAAAGCTGTTTGCTCTAATATTTCCATTAACACCTGATTTCAAACATTGAAGTAATTATTTGTACTTCTATCTTTTAGTATGGATTTTTGTTAAAGTGTAGACCTGAGCCTTGCTGGTCCTTTTAACTTTTATTATAACTGCTGTTATAAAACATACGAAATAAATTGATTTAACATTATTTACTATTTTAGCTTTAGGGTTATTATTAATCCTACACCATTATTACAAAGAAAACATAGCATGATTATGTGTATAGAAGGATCCAAAAGGGTTGGCGTAGGGAGCACGCACAGGTTTATTTTAGTATGAAATAAATTTATTAGGTTTGGCCTGACAACATTTTGATAAGCAATAGTAGATTCTACTACGTTTCGTGATTGAAATATGTCTTTGATTTAAACGAATCTGATAGATTTATAAAACTATTATATTTACATTTTCCTGGGATTATCTTTCGTTTAAAAATTCAAAGTTGAATAATTTATCAAAATTAGTAAATAATAAGACTGTATGCAATTTGTATGTAGTAAATATTAAAAGGAATTACTTTTAATTTAATAATAAAAAATAATTTAATAATAATAATAATAAAATAACTGTTAATTTTAAAATGATTGTGAAAATAAAACTACCCTGCAATGTATCAGACTAAGTACTTCAGGAAAGACGCAAAGCTATTCATTTGTCCCCGGCGAAAACAATGCACAATATTGTCTCGGGAACAATATATTGTGGGGAAATGCAGCAATAGATTACAAGTGTGTTGGCACCCCTGCTACAACATTCATTACAAAATGTACAGTGTATTCCTTCAGAAGACGTTTCAACTATTAGCTGTAATTATTTCAACTTTGCATGCACATTCTAATTTTATAACCAAAAAGTCAAGAGGGTTCTCTAAATTTACTTTGTCTTAGTTTATCAACATGATTTTCACACTCGAACACTTTAAAAACTACTAGGGCTTTCTTCAGACATTTACTTTGAATTGATTTTTTAATAAATTAAACAAAAAATGTAGGACGCAATTTATCTTTAAATTTATGTAGGCGAAATAAATATAATTCTTTAATATTTAAAAGTAGGGGTTTAAGTCCTAGCTATAACAATATTTTTTTCGTTATAGTTAGAATTAATTCGTAAAAACTGTAAAACTGTGCAATATAAACAATGTAGCCGTCATACAGTTACTGTAACCCTGTGTCATGATACTATGCGAAGTCATCTAGACAATTTGGTTTAAAATGTCAATATGATTTTACTGTGCAGCCACTCTTTGTTTAGCTGTGACTGAAATAAAGTGGATAATTTTATTTTAGGTAAGAATAAATATTTTCAGACAAGGATTTGTTTGGATCGATTGGCTTCTTTGGAATACTCCTCAGTGGTCCATCCTCCACCTTTCCTAGGAAACAAACATAAAGGTGTCTGATTAATCAATACTTTAAATCTAAGATGGTAAATATTACTAAACTAGTTAGACACCGTAAAAAATCACATGCAGATAAAGTAGATATACATTTAAAAAACTTCATTAAAAAAAATACTATTTAAAACAAATTTTATCCAGGCCTAAAACTAACTACTATGTTGTGGGTATTTCTAACACGATAAACGTGGGCAATTTTAAAGGATATTATTATAATTGTATACCTTTTTAGTGATTACAAAATATTAAATTGAATGGTCCTACTCTCATTAAACATACATAGGTATTTTGAAACTATTACAGAACTAATGTAGCTTATATTATTTCTTTTGAGGTTAGAAGTTGTTGAAAATGTATACCTCTTTACAATCCTTTTTGTTTATTTCGTTCTTCAGAAGAAATTCCTTAGGCTTACAAACAACAAACTATATCTAACCTGGTCTACTTCGTCAGGGATTTTAAACACGGTAAATGTAGAGAGAATACTGAACAATTAATTATGAGAAGTAGTAGTTAGGCCTATACAGCGAGCACACTTCGTTGTTGTAGGCTATTGTTTTATTGTTTGATTAATTTATCATTAGAGTCTAGTAACAATTCTTAGTCAGAAAACAGTCATGACAGAAAAAGCGTTACTTTAAACATAGACTTAAAAACAATTTGGGAAAACTAAATAGAAGATCGTACATTTTTTAAGATCATATGCATAATTAAATTAACGATTTTAGTATTATTATTTATACTTGCCTTAATAATCCTTTTGTAAGTCGTATAGTTTACAGCTGTTTCATCTTTTCATTTTCGGGCATCATCAAAACGAATAGTACACAAAAAACACACTTCTGATAGTTACACTTATTAACAGATTAAAATGACATTTAACATATAAACGAATAAAAACACAATAAATAATGACATAAAACGGCACTTGGTGAAACATTTAAAACACTTATTTAATTTATTTGAGTCACAGCAACTTGTCATCGATTCCCCCATATCACAAACTGTAAAAGAATATGTTGGGGCTGGCAGTCAGTAGCAGCGTGTGAGAGAAATCTTATCTATTAAATCAAATATTAAGTTTGCTTGGAACTGAGTTTGGTCATTTAATAATTTATCTTTGTCCTTTTTGCAGCTATTATAAATATGGCCTCCACAGTGTTCAATTTATGCCCCTTACTGCAGCAATTCAAAATTTCCATATTTGTTTTTATATCTGTATAAGATATAACTTAATAAGCAAACTTAATATTTGATTTAATAGATAAGATTTCTCTCACACGCTGCTACTGACTGCCAGTCCCAACATATTCTTTTACAGTTTGTGATATGGGGGAATCGATGACAAGTTGCTGTGACTCGAATACATTCAATAAGTGTTTTAAATGTTTCACCAAGTGTCGTTTTATGTAATTATTTATTATGTTTTTATTCGCTTATATGTTAAATGTCATTTCAATCTGTTAATAAGGGTAACGGGGAGAAGTGTGATTTTTGTGTACTATTCGTTCTGATGATGAAAAGGTGAAACACCTGTAAACGATAAGACGTATAAAAGGATTGCTAAGGCAAGTATAAATAATAATATTATATATAATAGTAAGCTGATATGGCTACAAATTCAACAATGGAACGATTTTAAACCCAAAAATATAAAATACAACAATTTAGGCAAACTATAATAAAGTTTACTTTAAAATTTACTTAAGTGCTATTGTTGGACGAAATCAGGTGTTGTATTTTAACGCATAAATCAAACAATGCACCCTGCGCATGTGCTACGATGTTTTGTTACTCACGGAGGTTCGTACACTTGCTTTTATTGGAGTTGATAATATGATTTAAAATCAATTATTACGTTTTCTATATAACAGGAAACCAATAGACCACCGTGGTAAATTAAACCAACGTGATTTAGAAAAACTCTTTTAAAAATGTGTGTACCAATAATGAGCTAAACTCACAATATAAGTTTTATCTCGAACTGATAAATGTATATTATCTCTGATGTGCAAAATCATTTCTCTATTTATGATATTAGGTCAAATATCTATAATGTTTTCGTTCAGTTACCTAATTAAAAACATTGTATGCTTATTTCAAAATAATTAAATAGGCATTCACGTTTAAGAAATCGTATTTTAATAAAATACATATTTTTGTATTAATGAAAAATACACACCATAAGACAATGGAATATTTGAATAAATAATATACTATTTATTTGCAGTGCATCTTTACAAAGCCATTCTCCTCAACTACTTAGGATGTAAGGAATGTAAGGTTAGCAATGCAATATCGTCTAGGATTAAATTTATAGAGCTGTAAAGTTGGCAATATATTGCGAGACAGTTGGCAGGCCTGTAAGTAAATTCATTGTCAGGTAAACTACCGCGCATGCTTAGCTACATAATTAAACTATCAGTGGAGTTTAATAGTATTTGTAGATTACTCATGGAATAGTATAATAGATGGTGTGTTGAAAACTAAAAATCACTATTCTGTCACATTCACAATAGTTTAGTGATATTATTAAATGTTTAATTTTAAGAGACCTTTGCTTACACAATGTGTTTAATCGAATTGATATTTGACATATTTTAGTTGTGTACTTTTCAGGTAAAGTGATAAATATTGTTATGTTAGAAAACTATATAAAACATTTTCCACGTTGTCCAAGTGTCCAAAACCAATCACACCTCCCACCTCCTAAAATATCTTTGGGGAAAATGTGATTTTGAAACAAAATATATTTGCCATAGATGCTTTATGTACGAACCATCAGAGTTCTGGTTGAAACCAAGTTCCTCGACAGATCCATTTGCTAGATATTATGTTACACACGGGACAGTGAAAATAAAACAGTTTACAATTCTATGTCAATACATGAAATAAATACATTAATTAATTAATATGTATACATTTATAAACAAACAACAAAATATGCATCTATTCTTATTTTGAAAACTTATTTCCTATATTTCAAATGTTTAGTGCTTTCTATGTTTATCTTTCTATATTGTAATTACAAACCTTAATTTGCATAAATTAAATTACTAATGATTTATATTAAAATGTTATTACATTTTGCTAAACCATTAGAAATTCAAATTAAGTGTAAATATATCAAAACGTTTGTTTGTCGTCATTCCGAATAATGATATAATAAATATATATTTTGTAATAAACTAGGTTACGTACCTTGCGTACCGTCAACAGTTCTGTCCTTTAACAGGAATCTATAAAATCAGGTGTTCGGACTGCCCTAAGATCTACATCGGACAAACGGGTCGGGCATTTAAAACTATATTTCGCGAACATATCCCTAGAAAATAGCAATTAACACAAAAATCTAAGTTTGCCGAGCACCTCGTACAAAATTGCCACAACGTTACAGATATCAATACCAACATGGATATTCTACACAAATGCCGGAAGTCTCCTTTTATGTCAAGTTTGGAGGAAATGCACATATACAATGCATTTAAATACGACGCCGACAACACCCTCAACGAGAAATTAAAATATAGTTCTAACGTGCTGTTCAACGCCATTAACCACATAAATACACCGAGCCCAGGGAATAAGATAAGCAGCGAGCAAGTAGGGTAGAGGTAGCAATCACGTGGAGGTTAGTTTCGTACGAATACCGTAGCTGGCCAGTATGCGTGAAATGTGTCGTGTGTTTTATGTTTTTATTTATTGACGTTAGACATGTGTTGTTTTGTTTAGTGTTGGGTGTGTTTTTGTTGTTTTTGTTTTATTTCTTATGACTTGACAATGGAAGCGTAAGCTTCCGAAACCGGTCGTCGCCAATTAAAGGACAGAACTGTTGACGGTACGCAAGGTACGTAACCTAGTTTATTACTAATTACAGTTCAGGAGGCAAACAATCATGTATAAATATATATTTTGACTTACCGTCTACAACATTCAATTTGCTGTCGTATACGATGGCCGTTTCGGCTATTCAGCCATCTTCAAGTATTTTTCAGCAGGACATCCTTTGTCACTTATTAACTCAAAAACACCAATTTACAGTGCATTAACACAACCCAATAATAAATACACACGACACATTATTTAAAAAAGAGAAAACAACAGTCAATTAAAAAATCTTTGACTGGTTGGGCCCAACATTCCGATACGTACGGCGGACAATGGTCAACCACGCTAGTCATAAAAAATAATTTATGTTGTCATTTATGTATTCTTAGATTTAAAATTACCCTGAATTATTTAAACTAAGCTATAGTATTTCCGCTCGGCCATGATACCTGACTTCTCGGAACTCAACGCCCCCTCCCTAACCGCTCGCCGGGCCTGCCGGTGGCAAACTCGAGCGGAAAGGCTATAGACAGATGTATCTATGTTATTATCTGTTGTTAGATGGCAGTAAGTACAAACAAAATGTGTAAATTTAGTCGTAAGTACAAAAGTACCTGCAGGTATATAATATATACCGCCTTTATCCTTAGTTGTTTTTAGATACTGCTGATTTACTTATCACTGGCTTATAAGGTAATGTAGCTATACTGCCGTCAGCAAAGTTCCTATGTATTTCAAATATATATATGCAATTATATGATATCTAATTAAATAACATATTCAAAGAACTAAACTAATTATTCTCTGCGAATTTTATATTTTTATTTATAAGGTAAACAATTACCAATTGCTAAGATTAGAAATGAATATATCGTAGAACATAATGCTATGCTAAATAATAGGCTTTGAATTAATTTGATTGGTGCATTACTTTATATTTTATAAAGTTCAAAAATGGAAGTTTCCTCAACAGTGAAATGAAATTAGTTTAAATGTTTTGTTGAATATTTTTCAGGAAATACAGGCGCTAATATCTCAATAACGGGACATCGCAGCAAGAAAATATAACGTGACCCAGATTTACACGCCGTGATGTTTACTGAGTTTACAACTTTTTAAAACAAGGTTAATGGATTTGGTTTCAGTCAGAGTTGATATTTGAAAATACCGCTTCAGTAAATGTATTCAGGATTTTATATTTTGTAACTTATTCGGACAGCAGTTACAATTTTAATATGTACTAAATGTATATTAAGATAATTGTAGATACTATGTATTAAATTATTGTATTTAGTTAGTTACATATTTATGTTTCGCTTTTATAGCAGATTCTTCCACACAGAAAAAACTAAATTCTTCATCATAATTCACTTTTGGAAACAGTGTATATTTTACGTTTACGTTTTCTCCGTGTTTGGTCTTCACCCTTATTCAGCTCGCTCTAGCAGATAAACGGTTGATAATAGGAAAACATGCCACTTTTATGAAATTAATTAAATATAAGTTCTTCATTTTTGTATGGAATTGTTTGGAAGAAACGAGTTTTAGGCAAGAAGCCAAAATAAGTTTAAAAAAATTTATAAGTTCCAAATGTTGGTAAAACAAAAAAGGTTTCTGGGAAAAATCGGAAATTGGCAAACCTTAGGGTACCAAAAATCAAAACCATAACCAAACTTTCCCCTGTTTTTCTCTTGTTGTCTAGGCTAATAATAGACTGATCTATGTACAATACTACTACATATGTACTTGTATCAATAAATCTATGGTGCCTAGTCGATGCTACAGTCTGATGAACTTCAAGACGCAAAATGACAACAGAACATCAAGTTCAAAAGAATTAACGACTTGACTACAAGACCATTAACAAATAACAACCAGTGGTAATAGTAGATGATTAACCTGCAAGTGCTACTACAGAAAAAGATAATCTGCAAGGAAAGTAATTGATTATTTTAAGACAAAAAAATTTTGATATGAAACCACCAGCTTTTCAACCATTGCTTTTAGAGTGCATATAATTTTAACTAGATGTACTAAACAATGCTGTTTAATTTATGAACATTTTTCACACAACAACCGTGACCACTAATCTAGATAACCGTCACCAGTTACACTCAGGGCGTGCAAGACATTTTGTCTTAAAAAATTTACAGTTTCTATGCTTAGGAGATATTTTAAAGGTTAAATTTGTGCATCCCCTTATGTTATGTCGATCATTGTTTCGTGTACCTATACGTAAAACAGCGTAATTAAACTTTATAAACAAAACCATCTCTAGAATATTGCACTAAAGAAAATGTCAGTATTTCTAACTTCTTAAAAAGACTTTACCAAGTTAAAAACGATCATACAATGAATATATTATATCTGTATTTAATACAAAAATTAATTCTTTTTCATCTGAATTTGATCTTTACATGTATACGCTCCTTAACTTTTTTTATTTTGAAACAGGCTTTATTAAGTTTATTACAGAAAGTTTGAACTGTATGTAACAAGAGTTGGTGATCTTGTGCAAAAGAGTGTAAATAAGCTCAATAAGCTTGCAAAACATATAAAGTAGTTGGTTGACAGCTAAATTCAAAAAAAACGGCTACGAATAATTCCGAAATAAGTTTAGTTCAGGTGCCCAATAATTTTTTTGTAAATCAGACATTTCACAAAGTCTAAAAATATAATTTCCATTTCGGCAAATCTTATTTCATGAATATATTAAGATTAGCAATATGGTGAAAATCGAGTTTATCCGCTTTGAGCGAAGCAATCCATAATCCAAGTGTTCTACCTTTTTCCATCTTTATTAAACCTGTTTTTCTTTATAAACTACGAAGATTTTACAACTTTTTTGTTTAATGTATCTTGCTTATGTATTTAACGCGGTTAGTCTCGTGACGATTAGAGCCCAAATAAACTTAACTAGAACCTACGCTGCGTTGGAAGTTCCACTGCTCCACTCTGCCTCTGGAAAACTATCGCTAACACCCTTCTGATTCAATATACTTTAATCAATAAGTCACGTTTTTATACCACAATTTTTGTTATTTTGGCCTGCTGAATAAGCTGGAAAATTTTCGGACAGCCGAAGCTGGGCATCCTGTATATAGATATGCACTTTCAATTTTCAATTTTGAAACAGGCTGTATTAAGTTTCTTACAGAGAGTTTGTACTAAAAGTATGTATTAAGAATCGGTCATCTTGTGTAAATAACTCAACATGCTTGCTAAACATATAAGATAGGGTCTTAGTGTTTACAGCTAAATTTAAAATAAACTGGTATACGAATAATCCCGAAATAAGTTGAGTCCAGAGGCCCAATTAGACTTTGGTAATATACAAAAAGTAAAAAATATAATGTCCTTTTGCGCAAACCTTATTTCGTGAATAGATTAGGATTAGCAATGTGGTGAAAAGCAAGTTTGTACACTGTGAGAGAAGAGAAGAAATCCATAATCCGATCGTTTCGTATTTTTATAAACCATAAAGAAATTATAACTTGTTACTTTGTATTGTTTAAACCCAGTTAGTCCAGTGACGATGAGGTAGCCGCTTAAAGCACAAGTAAACTTGCCGACAGTAACTAGGATCAGAACACACAACTGCGCCACTCTGTTGCTTCAAAATTACCACTAACACCCTTCTGATTCAATATACTTTAATCAATCAGCACTATGAATAAATTTCTGAACATTAACATTTGTTTCGTACAGAATAAATACATAATTATGTTTACCTATTACATGTATATTAGTTCATAATATTATTAAATTGCCTGTGATAATGAAAATGTTCCAACAATGCGATAAAGATGAATATACATTTTGATGTATTTTAAAATATTTCTTCTTCTTTAGTCGGCTATTAAAATAGATTTTAATTGATTTCATATCCTTGTCTATTTCCACGATTTTCATATCGATTTATAAACTCTTACATAATAAATTTCTGCATATTATATCAACGCATTCAGGACTTATGTTTTTCATAAAGAATAATTTCGTTGAAACACTGACGTAACTCCATAACAATAACTCCTGACATTTGCATCCTTTGGTCGTAATTTAGTCACGTAATGGAATTGCATAGATTCGGATGTATCGCATAGTTTACAACAATATTATACTGCAGATGACTGGCTTTATTTAGTGGAGGAAATGAGACATTGTGAATATCGTGCTGTGATTTGTGTGAAACAATGAATACAACTAAATCTGTGCAAATTGCTACGTAAGATTGTATTAAATAGATATATAATAATGTAGTTAGATGTTATGATTAGTAAGATATACTTATCAAAGTTTAAGTACCATTTTAAAAGAAGTTAACTTTAAAATACGTTAGTTGTTGGGAAGGTTAGCACAACTGTCTTGTAAACTCTATCTACTATTGATAATTATAACTCTAGTACTTATATTCTAAAAATATATATTTGTACAAGTATTATTCATTAATAAGTATAGTAAGTAGTAACCATGTAGGTCAAAAGTGAATAGTTACAAAAATACACATAAAACTATCCATTGTTACAATGAATTGACAAAATAAGGGCGTTATTAACATTGCCTTTCTTGTCCCTTTTAATTATACAAACAGATATTCACAGAACATGTAATATAGTAGTTCTATTCTGTAACATTATATTCAATATTTTGTGCAGATATTACTCAGTATTAACGTGCAACTAAATTGCCTACCCCTAAGCCTTCATTCCAACACTGGTCTTTATGTTTATAATTATTTATTGGTAACCAGAAACATTTATTGTAATAAAATTAGCTACAGCAAGATTTGGTAAAATTGTATACAAAATAAATGAAAAAATAATAAAATATGAAATTCACTGCTGAAGAATCAATTAAGAGGATATATAAATCGTAAATGTACACTTAAATACTTTGGCAGTTATTGGCACATTTTTTTACATCTGAGATATATTTAGGTTGCTCACCACTCTCCTTCCTTCGAAATTGAGTCTTTAATTTTGATTTATTAAACCTTTTAAAATAAAATATACATTTTAAATAATTTTAAGATCAATATGTGTGAATGTTAAATTTTTGGCAGAATAGAAAATAACTAAACATTGAATTTTAAATTAAGACGGTTTTATGCAAGTTAGACTAATGACAACGCATTGAATAGTATATAACACACACAAGTCGTGTCTAGGTCCATCCCAAATAAACTGTATTGTAGTTTGTAACTGTAGCAGAATTGAGAGCATTTTAGACAAATTTCTCGGCCACTCCGCATTTCATATACCTTAAACACAGTTTGATGCATATATGGATGCATTTATATAGAGATGTAGTACATACTGCATTGAGGAAATTTATTAAAGAATTATTCAGCGTGACATTATGGATTGCATACGTTATATTATGTTATGCTATAATGAATTTGTTACTTTACATAAATTATGTTCCTAAACTTATTAAATTATACGTATTCAACATTTACCATTTTTATAATTTATGTTGTTTACCAGAAAACCAAATTTTATTCTTGTTTTTCGGTGTGTTCCCAAAGCATTTTCACTTTGTGCCTATAGTACTATGAAAGACGAGGCTAGGGTGGGAAAACTTCGGGAAATTTAATATCTATGTCTGGATCAACAGTATTACCATTTAATATATGTCTAAACTCAGGTTTGTGGCTTATTTTAAAGGACTAGAAACACTTACGTATGTAAAAACGTACCTATCTCATACATGTGTGTACTTATGGATAACGTATACGGCCTGATATTTACAAGAACAGTTTTGTTACAATGTGTTTGTGTATTAACTTAGCGTAACCAAAACGTTGACTAACTTTTTAACCAAAACTTTGTCCCTAGAAGTTAGTTTAAAACTTTAAAACTAATTAATTGCAAGACTATAAAGAAGAAGATGTATTTCAAACAGTTTCCAACAAAATAATTTATCAACGTTTATATCAACCAGCGGTTTATAGTAGAATAAAGTTTAATTAGAATTGTTTGGTTCATTTAATGACAAACGTTGAACTACTTAGCCAGAGAGTATTTTTAAGAATAATTGAGGACATAGATTCTTTGTAATTTTTAATGTGGAAATGGTAGGTAAACGAAATCTGCAATAAAGTTAAAACATAGTGTGCAAACCAGATTACGCAGAGTTAATGTTCTTGTTAATTAAACATACACTGCTAGAATCCACACAATTTTTATTTTACCACTACCTGTTTAGGTCTTTCCGAGCATTAGCAAAAATGAACTACTAACCTAGTAATACAAACTACACTCACTGTAGACATGTGAGGAAGGCCTAGGGCAAAGCAGGGCAATGGTTTGCATACAAAGAGGTGTTCAGAGGTGTCGGATGTGAAGAGATATGATGGGAAAACTAACGTATTGAACAAAAACTAGCATTAACGTGTGGAATGAATGTAAACATAAACTAGCGTTACAACATT
>JAGFPH010000912.1:273543-284917 GCA_018207615.1 Philaenus spumarius | reverse complement strand
CTAGAACAAATAAGTATCTTGGGAGCTTTAAATTACTGTAAAACTGCATTAGTGAAATTGTACAGAAGAGAAGATGGCATACCAGTAAACTTAGTTATTTATAAAACCGATTTATTTAATATTAAAGCATATATGACTAATGTCGTCATTTGAACATCTAATGAAATAAACTTAAAAAAATCGGTACCTGTTGCTAGCCAAGAGCAGATTTAGTGACATAAATATGCAACCTATAAGGATGTAGTTACTACATAATTAATTATTAGCTATAAGCTGTAGTTTTGATTAGTTGCACACCTGGTCTGTAAAATGTATAACTCCATTACTTAGTTTATAGAGGTCGGTATAGGTCGGTAGAGGTTGATATTGTTATATTAAATATCAATGTAAATCAATATATATATATTCAATATAATCATGAATATAATTTACATTAAATGTACCTTAGAAGTAACTTTAAATGTAGTACTTTTGTAAAACTATTTTAATAATTTAATTTATATTTTTAGTCAACCAAAAGGACAACGGCAAAGAAAGGGAATAAGTTGCACACATTATTCACGAAGAAGGAAATTTGTGCTGACAGAAAAATAAGTAACTTAATTGTATGGTAAAACATCCTAAAATATGTAATTGAATAATTTACATCATTTTAATGCCTTTTAATGATTCATATTTTATTGTTATTTTTACTAAAACCTTTATATGTTTCGCCATCGTTGTCATAAAAGTATATATAAATATAACTTAACGAACATGAAAATGATCCGGAAATGTCACCTAAACTAAGTGGCCACTAAAAGCTCCCTGACAATACTAAGACCCTTTGTTTGAATTTAAAATTTATTAATGACAGATGTTCAATTTTATTATTATTTTTCATTCGGACATTTACCATTGTTGTGTATTAAATTCGAGAGTATGAAACAACTCCCGCTATCAAATGACTACAAACTAAGGAAACATAGAAATAGAGATCTATTCATATGTTAAAGAAAAAATGTAAAACTAAAATATATCACCAACCTTAAACAACAGCTTCGTAGTACATATTTCATAAATACCTGTGTATCACTTTTGGTGCACTCACAGTCCTGTTTAATGACTCTATATTTAATAAGACAACGTACGTTTCACCTTTCGATCAGGCATTTTCAAGTCAATTTTAAAAATCCATAAATAGCCTATACAATAATTAGCATTATTTTAATGCACGTCAAAATATCACATTAAGTTCTTACACAACAAACATTACACAACACAATTTTAAAAAATTTTTAAATACGAAACGAGTATTAATTTAATTTACATAAATCCCAACGCACGGGTCTAAAAATTCAACAATTAATTACATTTATAATTATTATAAGCTTGCACATGTACTCCTGTCTATCACTGCACCGGCACTGATTGCGTTGATAGCCTATTACATGGTAGGGATCGTATTGGTTTGGTGGGGGTCAGCTCTGATAACAATGTCAAAAATACTGTTGGATTGAAAATGTGTTTTTTCGTTTAATAGGCTGTTTGGGTTTGAAATAGTAGCTGCATAAATATGGAATTCTTCTAAAACGTTCGGTACTTTGGAACATGTGTTCAAAATGTGCATGTTTTTTGTATATTGCTATATTTATGTCCAGTTTCCAATAAATGTTCTGCGTACTTGGATTGATTGTGTGCTCTGCTATTGGGGATGTGTTCCTTAAAACGTGTTTTGAATGATCGTTCCGTTTGTCCGATGTAGTTAATATTGCAGTCATCGCAAGTTAAATTGTAGTCCTCGCATTGTAAGGACAGTCCGTTTTAAACTTTGATTTAAGTGCCTTTTTAAAGTTATTATTAGTTTTAAATGCTAGTTTGTATCCTTGTTTTTTAAATATTCTTTGAGCAACATTATCCATTATTCCGTGGTAATGTATGCCTATATACTTTGGTTTTTCCTGTACTGTTCGTTTATTGTTATTATTATTTTTCTTCGTTATGATTCGGTCTATTCGTGTATGGTCGAAGCCGTTAACTGTGGCAATCTGTTTGATTATTTTAATTTCCTGATTGAAATCAGTTTTTTTCATTGGTATCTTTAGGGCTCTATGTACGAGGTAGTTGTAAGCGGACATTTTTCGGTTGTGTGGGTGGTTGGATGAAGCGTGTATGGTGTGGTTTGTTTGGGTGGGTTTTCTGTACATTTTGTACTCCAACGTATTGTTGGCTTTGGTTATGCTTAGGTCGAGTTAATTCAAACTATTGCTGGTTTCTATTTCACATGTGAATTTGAGTGAGGGGTGTAATTTATTCAAGTAGTTTTTGAACATGTTTATCTGTCTTGTAGTTCCTTTAAAAATGCAGAAAGTATCGTCGACGTATCTATGGTACGATGTTATGTTGTTACGAAATGGGTTATTTGTGTTCATGATGAATTCCTGCTCGATGTGGTTGAGGAATATCTCAGCTGAAATACTTGAGAGTGGTGAACCCATAGCTAATCCTGTCTTTTGGATAAAACACATGTTGTTGAATTCAAAATAATTTTGTCTTAAACAAATTGTTAAAAGTTTTCGTAGTACATCACGGACCTGAATCATAGAAGTAATAAAAAAAGCACAAAATTTGACAAACATAGAAAACACAAAACACACAGCTGACGGCAAAACGTGTTGACAGACCCGAGTCAGAACAACAAGTGGCCGGGTTCCGAGGAAGTGACAGAAAGCAAGAGGAGTTGCTGATTGTTTATCAGGTTTAGTTTCCCATCCTTAAACCAATTTGAAATGCATCAAGTGGAGATTCTACTACGTGAAAAAAATTACTAAGTCTGTACAGTTCATGAATTGATGACCATCTGGTTATCAAAATCCATCCACAAGTCAAATTAGGAGTTGTTTTTCATAGTCATTTTGCATTTAGGATACCGTCAACGTTGGAGAAACATATGTAGTATTTACTACAAAGAACAACAAAGAATAACTCGTCAAAGGTGGTAAATGTATGCAAATTAAAGTCTACGGCAAAAGTTTAAAAAAGCTAAAGATATTTTTACAAAACCACTTCCGTTGTAAAACCTTTAGAGGAACGAGAGAATTAACGAAAATTGGTTTAATGTGATGTAAAAGGTGTTCAAATTAAAAGTAGCATTTTCATAGATACTCAATGTCATACTTAACATTTATGTAGGCCACCTGTTAATCTAGTGATACAACGCTCTTTCCTAAAACGTGATATGACTGTATAACTTTAATGAACTACACAAATAGAACTGAAAAACGTGCTGTACACATTTGACCATACGCCCTTATAGAAACAAATGAAATAAATTTTATTGAATACACGTAAAGGTTACATGATCGCCAAACACTGATCTCAATTAGAGGCACATAATTCCTTCCTTATTACACAAAAAAACTATCAAACCGAGTTAAATTTGTAGTTATTTGTTTAAGCCAAACAAATTTACTAAACGTGATCGTTATGATATTAATAAGACATTATTGTTAATCTATTTAAAAGATTAAAAATGCAATCCTATTTTAATATCCTTTACACATATCGTTATCATTCAATAACTCTAGGTTATATTTATTTGACACATTTACGATCAAACTTACCACGTTACATTATTTGAATGACTGTCTAGAGGATACAACTTGATTGCATGACCCACTGAATGCGGAATTTTCTGAGTACTGAAGTGCCATTTAGGGAAAAGACGATCCAAGTAACTATATGACGCTAAAGAAACTTTTTTAACATGGCTTAAGTAACTCATGTGGTTATAAGTATCAAATAGTGTATATTTTGTTGATTACTAAAACGATTGTAGATTTTGTACTTTATTACATGTTCCAATTTTAAATTTGATATAATAGATTTAAGGACATGAAACAGGCTTATGAAAAACCTACCGAAAGTCAAACGAAAAAATAAAAAAATATTATGTTAAAATTGCTGTTTTCAGGTTTTACGTTCTAAAATAAATTATTAGTTGTAATAGCCTATACAAAAGTAAAGTTAAAGATTTCACTCATAAATGAAGTTCCAGAGCCGAATTTAGCAAAGCCGCCCTGTAAAGTTAAAATTTAAAAACTTAAAAATATGTATTTTGATTTAAATGTATTACCTTCCATTTTGCCTGATGAAAATGTAAACTTTTAATATTCCACAATTATTAATTTTTTTAATTAAATCTAATATCTATATAAACGACAGTATTATACGGACTAAAATGAATTGATATGGAAATATTGCAATCTATTTTGATATTTTTTCTTTCAGGATATGATAATTTTGATTAGGATTCATAAAAATCAATAGAAAAAATGAAAAACTCAAAATGTTGTCTATTCTCCTACAGAGCGAAGTATTTTTACAAATATTTGAACTTTGCTAAGAGTTATACTGAAAACAATTTAATCCAAAAAGAAAGAGAGATGAAGAGGAGTGAAAAATTTTGAATGTTAAAACAACACACATTGTACTCGTGAAACTACAAACTAAGCTGTAACACAACATGACGTCAACACAAACATTCTGTTGTTAATCCCGAAAGTTATCGCCAGAAACTAAATCCATAAATTCCTGCTGAAACAACTTTTGTCAGAATAAGTCAAACTGTTAACGCTTCTACGCTAAAATATTGTGTTTAAATATTAAAGTTGACATTCCCAGTACCTTACGTTATGTAAACATTGTTTATGCTATGATATCAAAATCACAAAAGTTTCCTCATTTCTGTCGGTCAATGTGTCACAGCCTGGACGTTTTATTTTCCACCTTTTAAGATCAAATCTAAGTGTACCTTCTCATAATTGATTAACCAGAAAATTGTGAATTTGACTGTCACTCCAAGGGTTTCGTAATACCACCATTTCCGAAAGTAATAACAAACAAGATATTAAAATCAACAACTCTTACATTAACTATATTATATCGAATTAATATCCAACTAATAATAATAATAACCATAGAAGAATAAATTAAACTTTGCGGGCGAGAAAAAACGAAAATAGATTACGGGTCCCAAATACAATATTAGGCCCAGTATTAATAATATTATTTCAAATTACTTTATAAAAATGAGTTATTATAGTAGTTATTACATCAAATGAGTTTATAGTTGTTATTGTTATTATAACTTGATTATTTATAACTACAAAATACAAAATTGTTTGTAGCTACCTTACCTGTAATATTTTTGAAAATTAAGTAAGATATTGATTTTTAGCAATTTTTTTCTACAATATCTGTAAATCTACAAATTATAGAAATTCTGTAAATCAAAGCAATTTTAAAATATACTCGACAAAATCATAAGTGAAAAACGTTTGGTGTACCAACCTAAGACCACAAAACTTTTATATTTATGTGAAATATACATATTTTCAGTATATTAAATATACATATATTTGTTTATTGGTTATTGCGAAATATATGTGTCGGCATGCTTAGTGAGTATGTTAAATTTCGGCTTGACAACTTTATTCGTTCCTAAGAAATTAAACCGACATACAATCAGTACGGTCCGTTTTTTCAAATTATCTGCCGCTCAATAAAAACTATTTATTTTCAAACCATTATCCATCCTTATTCAAACTAATTTGTTTTTCTTTGTTATTTTATTCAAAACGTCCCTTTATTATTATTTTCAAAATATCTCTTATCATTGTTTTGGTCAAAAAACGTCCTTTATTAATGTTGCACATTCACGCGCAACTATGTTATGATAGCTTAGGATTACACATCATTTTTTATTTATAACATTCAAGTTTTATTTGGCGGGGGAGGCAACGGGTTCAGGGATGGGGAGGGGACCATTTTTTTATAGGCCTAGGGGGCCCTTAAATGGTCACGCCAAATAATCCAGCTCTCTGGTGTTACGCTAAAGTACACCACAAGTTTTTTTTTCATTTTTAAGATACTCAACCATAAAAAGCGACATAAATATGTTCACTAAATTGTATATACTTAAACGGATTATTTCTAATTAAATCAAACATGACATTTATTATTTTCATTTATTTAGCTTGTTTGTTTAAACTGTTTACCAAAGTATCCAAAAACCCTGTGCAAAATACTTTGAAAGGGCATGTAATGATACTATTCATTTTGAATTATCATCGACTAGCTTTTCAAACGTAGTTACTACATTCATCCACCACAAGTACACCAGTCAGACTTCGTAAAGAAAGCAGTTCATCATTTAGCCACTTCAATATTAATATCTGCTTTGATTTATTTAATTTCTACAGTTTAAAAGACAAAATAATAAAACCTAATTTCTATCTTTCAAAATAGTTCTGTCAAACAGAGCAACTACAAGTTTTAAAATTACTTTTTTCGTAGTAATTTTGTCTCTTCTGCACAATGTTAAAACAATAACTATTTCATTACAGCGTATACATTTTAACTTATGACGTAGACTACAATATAAACATATATTATTATTATTTGTATTATTATTATTATTATTATTATTATTATTATTATTGTCTCCAGACGATATAACACTATATTTACAAACAAAAACAAAGGTGATAACAAATTTCCATTACAAAATGGTTTACCTCAAATTTAAATTATAATTAGCAATTTATTATACAGTAATGATTTTGATGAGATTGTTGAGGTTAATTAAAAGTATTAACTATAATAAAAAACAGTAATAGTAAGTCTGGTCTAAGCCCTGGATCGGTGCTGGTTAAACATATACAGTCCGATTCACAATACTCATTCATAAAGTTTTTGTATAACTAATTTCAGTTGGAAAGTCTATTTGCATTCAATTCCTTATAATTGTAAAGGCATCTTGTAAAGTATTTATTTAGTTTTCTATGTGCATTGTACTACATTAACTCAGGCACAATGGTTCGTTTTTCACAAATTATAAAAAAAAAGTAAATATGAAAGAACATCTAAGTATTTATTTCAATCTATAACTCTTTGTTGATGGGAGCAGGGAGTGCAATTTTATTTCTGGGTGGGATTTCGGATTAAAACTATATAGAACATGTACAAATATCTTATAATGTTAATTATCCTGACTATTCGGATTACAAAATCACTTATTCAATTCTGATTAAATGCTTCTTTAAAATAAATCTCAAATGCTCATATCCATATACAAATTGATTGAAGTAAATATATCTAATGCTAATATTACCGTTAAGAGTTATTCACTCCACTTAGCAGAGTCTATAGCCGGTGACTACTGAAGTAACTTGCTTCTAGTTTATTTATTTATTTTAATTATATTGAAGCTTAATTAATCCATACTATTCTGTAGGCCTACACTAACATTATACAAATGTTAACATTATTTGTATAGTCGTGTGTGGGCATGTTTTTGGAACATATTTAAAAATTCTTCCACAAATAATTGGATATTTCTGAAAGTCATATCACATTGGTTTAAAAAAAATTATTTAAGAATACAAATATATATATATATTTACTGGAGTTAATTAATCTACACATTTAAGGTTTAGTTTGCAGTGCAAAATATATTAACAGAAGCATAGATAGCTCAGAACATCGGAGAAACAAAATAACAACATAGTCGAAAACCTTAAAAAAAATTCTAATCGTTTGTTGAGAATAAAACTTAAATGTCAATGTTAGTAAATACATTAAAAAAATTAATACATTTTTCTGAAGAGACGTTTATTTAATTTTTTAGTTAGTTTAAGTAATAAATAAAGTTAAAGATAAATTATTTATTATTAAGGTAATTAAAAGAAAGGAACCTTTGGATGTAGGACGATTTTACAATGTTAACAAAATTATTAGCTTGTACCTAGGATTGTTACTCTGTCTGAGACAAAAGTGCTTAACAAAAAGAACATGTTTTTGTAACTTTTGCTAAATATTTACTGCTTTTACAAAATTAAATTTTATTATTGGCAGTTTTTTTGTGTCTGTAATAGTGATTTATTCCTTAACATTAAAATGTAGACTACCTACATTTATTTCGCTCAAGGTTGCTGTAATTTAAAATCTGCTTAGTTGTTTATATTTTGACAGTAACTAATAGTTAACAAACCAAGTTCGTATCTAACAAAACATCATTTAACTAAAACCACCTCATGCTGTATTTAAAAATAGATAGCTTTAAGCTTTCAGTATTTACTCCGGAAATTGTATCTCCAGACTGCAATTATAATTTATTTCTTTAGATCCTTTCCAAGAAATTATTTTTTAATCTAGAATTTGCAGGGCTAGCACTGTTATGAAAATTAATTTAAATGAAAAAGTTTGCAAGTATTAATAATTCGACCACGCAGCTGAACCGCTGATGTGAGTTGAGCAATTTTCAAAAATTAAGTTTATATTCCTATGTTTTAGGGTTTCAACCAACAATTTGGAAAATTCACGACAATTTGGAAAACCAAAAAAATATTCACGACGGTGCTGAATAGTTGCAAAATAGTTCGCACGCCATTCCGAATAATGGGAGTATCTTCAACAAACAAAACATTGCGTGCTTCGCACGCCAACCCCACGGTAAAATCCACCACATGACTTTGAACCGTGTGCTTTTATGGTATCTTACGTTTTAATCGATTTTGGGGGAACCAAGCGAGCTATAAGATCGCGTAAAAAAATAAAATGCGCAGAATAACATCCTACATTTATATTTGTGGAAAAAACTAAAAACAAATTCACTTTCGTATGTAAAATCTCAAAAAATAGTTACTTCCGGTCAAAAAACTTGCTTCCGATTGTTGGATTTTTTTGGCTAACGAACTTGTCCGAGCGACGTAGACAACCAACATTTGTACCAAATTTTAACCAAATCGGACTTAAAATGCGGCCGCTAGAGTGCGAACACACATATATATATAATATTTATTATATATGATTTTTAATGACCATGATCGGTGCTCATTTGCTACTCCCGACCTTGGGTCTTACCATAAGGGCCACTGCAATAGCTCATTTTTCTATGGAAATTCGCTAATAATTGTTTATATATTGAGTAAGAAGATTGAGTTGCCGGCCGGTCGCCAGAAGGTGTACACCTAAACGTGAAATGTGCTATGTGAGTTTTGTGTAATTTAATTTTATGTATGACGACCTCGATTGAGTAATTTTGTGTCTGATGATGGGATAAAAGTCCCGAAACGCGTCACTAACGAATATAAAGAAGAGGTCACGTGACGGAAGAAAAGAAGGTAAGAAACTTTATTTTTTAATAAATCAGTGACCTATATACTGAAAATGAATACATTAAGAAAATTGTGTTTAGTGAAAATTGTTGTAATATAATGACGTATGTTGAAGTAATGCACTTTTACAACTTCAGATCAAAGTACACCCTTACAGTATACTCTGAAAAAATTATATTATGCGTTCTAGAGTGTGTTTGAAAGTTCTTTGTCCCTCCTAAATACAAAGATACAAATTATATGTAAGCATACATTTGGTATGCGGTGGGTACACAGCGTACATTATGAGTAACCTCTTATAAAACCAATTTTTTACAGCTCGTACAATATAATACTCTGAGAGTGTTGACGCAGTTGTGGGAAACCGGAGTGAAAGCGAGAGTCTTGTTTTGGAAACTGATTCAATCTTTTAAAATTATAATGGAAATAATACAAACTTTTATAACGATGCGAAATAAAATATTTTTAGTTATTCTATGACCAAGCTGATATGTAATTTTGTATTTAATAATTAGCCATAAAGAGACAAGTATAAGTTTCTCATACAATTATAACAAATACGATAATTCATTGATTTTGTCGGTAAACACTCCATGGCTGTTTTGTGTGATTAAACTTTAAAAGTACAGAGTTGATTTTGATGTATTTTTACTTACGTATTTCTATTTACTTTTTGTAATTCTACATTACCTAAAAACAAATTATGTTACAAATCATCTAAAACCAACAATAACATTGATTATCAAAGATACTTAAATAAAATATTCATTGTTGATAGCCTTAGAACTACATCTATTTAATATATATTATTTATTTTCTGTCAAATGTAGTCTCTAGTTGTACTTTACCTTTTATGTGGCTACGTGTTTCACTGCCACAGGCCGCAACATCAGGCCAGCTGTCTATGTCCACTTAAACACTTATTACACACAATATACATATTGTAAACACACTTTATATACGCAATACTTAACATATATTTTCGTACATTTTTCGTACACGTCACATAAATAAATTAATATTTCTAAACAATAATAATTCAACTTTGCATTTCAAATTCTTCAATGGTGAACAAACTCGTATATAAAATACAGAAAAAACTTGAAAACCATAGCAAACCTCTACACTGCAACAAAAAAACAAAATTCATTCCAATGCAATACACACCAATTTTTGATCAGCAAGTCCGCAACTCTTTCAAGAAATACAACTACAACATAGCCTACAGAACAAGAAACAGTTTATCACAATATTTCAATCACACAAAAACTAACCAAGACCTAGGCCTATACAACAATAGTGGCATATACAAACTAAATTGCAGTGATTGTGAAAAGTATTACATTGGACAAACTGGCAGAACATTTAGAGAAAGATTTAAAGAGAATATACCCAGCATCAGAAACAATAAAACTACAAACTCAGCATGCACAGACCATTTAATTGATAACATACATTCTTACACCAGCATACAGGATAATATGTCAGTGATACATAAAATAAAGGTCAAACCATGAACGTTATTGAAGAATATGAGATTTATAAACACCACAAAAGCAATCCAGAAAAAATCTTAAATGAAAAATTTAATTTTGCTTCCAATTGCCTTTATGATATTGCCAACAACATAAAATCAAAGAGACATAAGAAAATCTAGTAGGGCACAAGGTACAATCTGATAAGAATTTAACAGAGCTGCATCTTTATCTTTCCAAATCAGTCTTGGGGGAATTGACACACTAGAATGAGGTACCTCTCAAATTCAAAGTTGAATTATTATTTTGACATATTAATTTATTTATGTGACGTGTACAAAAAATGTACGAAAATATATGTTAGGTGATGTGTATGTATAAGTCTGGCCTGATGATACTGCCTGTGGCAGTGAAACATGTAGCCACATAAATGGTAAAATACAACTAGAGACTACATTTGACAGAAAATAAATAATATATATTAAATAAGTGATCTCTTATACGATTTTACATGCGAAAAGATTTCAACAAAGACAGCAATGAAATCGTCAATTACTTTACTAAACCTAACTATAACACTATAAGCATTAATTTTATTCAATATTAGCTACCGTGCACGTTAGCATTCATGATCAAAATAAAAAGGAAACACCAAACAATATTAATTTGTTAAAGTGCAACAATTTAGGATTTAAGAAACAGATTTTAAGGCCTAGTGTACCATTTTGTATAACAAATCTT